>DWKC01000688.1:0-11816 GCA_018249195.1 Racta chiria
CCTTATCCGTTTATCTGTATGTTTGTCACGACCTGTTTTATTAAGAACGAGTGGAGTCATTATGTTAAAATTAATGTACAATATTCACTAGTAATAATATTCTACAATTCGTGAAACAAGCGCTTACTTTGGTAGACTGACAAGCTTTGATAATCTGAATTATGTCAACCAGTGATTTGACTGACGTCAAATCAATCATAAGTCAATCATATTTTACTCTTGCCACAATCAAAACCTATAGAAAACCTAAATCATATTATCAATCTTACCAAGACACAAAAATATAAAAAAATATATATTCGGTCGAGATAAATCGATAAAAAAAAAACGATTGTTAAATAAAACAATTCTCGGTTAAAGTTCATAATTCAGCATGCGACTTCAATTCATTATTAGCCCATTTCTGGGTACAGGTATCTCCTATACTCTTGGCAGCATACTCAACCACACTACTACAATGCGGATTAGTGGAGCATAGTCTATCAGCATAATAATGTACAAATATCAGTAAAGCGCTTATGTGTTTATTCCAATTTTGTATACTTGTATTAATGTCATTAAAATCGCGTCGTTAGCAAAACCATCAATATTGCAATTTGAAACAGAATAACGTCCATCAATTTTAGTCACAGCGTTCGTTGGTATTAAAATGATTTACGAGTAATTGTTAAGCTGCACAAGTTATATTAAATATGGCTAGGAACCGGGACTGAAACCTCTGGACGGTATTTGATGCCAAAAGTTTTCGTTTACATCATAAGAAATTTATGGAGTTTTAAGAAGTGCGAGCGTAGAGTCTAGGTTTATTTCTTGGAAATAGGATTAGGTAAGTTAAGGTTAGGTAAGTAAGGCGCTCGTGGCCCGAAGGATTGTGACAATCTTAAGTTAATGGAAAAGTTAAACTTCAGCGGGCGCGGTCAGTAGAAGAACTTTTCATGAGTGCTTCCGTGCTTCGGAAGGCATGTAAAGCCGTTTGTACCGGTTGCTATCATTAGCAATCGTTAAGCCATGTCGAAGGCCACCCGCGAAAAAAAAAACTTCCAACATTTGGGTTAGCACTAACCCCTCCCCCCCCACAATCCGCTCTAAGCCTCCTTAGTCACGAGACCCTTTCTGAGTAGTGGGCCATTAATGCGTTGAAATCAGCCCGCCAAGTTAAGATTTTTGAGTAGAGTTTTAAAAGCATAATCATTGTTCTTGATTCTTGGTTTCATCCCGTTAATGGCACACCCACTGTTCAATACGGATAGACTTATATGATTATCCTTGACTCATTGTGGGCAGAAGTTACTAATCTTACCATTACTAATAAATCTACAAACATCTAGAAAATATTTATCAAAAAATATTTAGTTTTATTTGCAGACAGTCTTTTTTATATAATAACACGAGCAATTATTGATAATCTACAGACATACAAACAAACTAATAAGTAACCACTCACTCACACACATACACAAACTACTCACAAACACAAACACACACACAAACTCGCGCGCACATTAATCAGTCAAAATACAGCTAATACGCCAAAACTGCCGAAAATTGTATGTATGTTTTAATTTTAAGTCTTAAGAGAAATAAATAATCTTTAAACCCAACATGACTATTTGTTTACTGCGAGTATTACCCCCTACAAATTGGGAACTTTGTCACAAAGTTAGGTTCAAAAGTTTGCTGATTTCTTATTAAAGTTTTGCCTCACCGAATAATTTGTTCATCGCATATTTTTTATTAAGTAGTAAAAGTTTTTAAAAGCTCAACTTTTGGCTCTGAACGACGTCGCATTATATTATAAAAAGAGTGAGTAATGCGGCGAAGACACTTTACCGAATGGCTGCACTTTGATGATCATACTTTGTCTAATGCATTTGACGTTAGAGATTGGACAATTTTCAAGCTAAATTAAAATTATTGTGAATTTAACATCTATATTTTTTTAACAAATCTATACATGCAGTTCTATCATTTGATCGAGAGAACGAGAACAATGGGTTATTTGTTAATAAGAAACAAATTAAATCACGGCTTATAGAGAAAGCGTATTATTGTGTAATGTAGTGATGTATTAATGAATATATTACTGAAAAGGATTCTTGGAAATAATACAGCCGGCTTCACCCAAGCTGGTTCTTTCATAATAAAGTTTGCACTTCTGTATTCTGTATTCTTTTGAAAAGATGTACTGAGGAGTTTCTTTCGCACTTTCTTCTCCTCTTTATCATGACATGTTTCCGAAACGGTGGTAGATAATATTTGACGTTCATAAGTGTATTGATAATACCTACATGAAGTAAACGATTATGATTTTGATTTTGAACATATATAATCTTATACCATTTTTTTATCTGTTTGTTGATTTGTTAATGCATTTATGACCGCAAATCTCTGAAACTGATTTTTAGTACGGTTTTCAATTATATACATTCAGGCAAGATAAATTAATTTACAACAGTTATACATGCTGCGTGTTCGTATGTATGTTTAATTTTAAAATGCTGCTATATTCATATACAGGAACATACCACCATACAAATGGCTGTGGTGCTGGATGAGGACTGGAGATAGTCCAACAGGCAACGAGTCGAGGGCTCATACGGAGCTGCTGACGTCATCGCATCGCCGGACCAGGCACGAGCTCACTGTTAGAGTAAGTTGTGTAATGCTAGATGTATCAGGCATACTTTGATTTATAAATACTGAGTCTCGATGAAGTGCATGTATAGGAATTTATATATATTTATAGAATAAGCATAGGAAACTGAAAACGATTTTATTCGACGAATAATTATTATTAAAAATGTATTTTTTTGCAAATATGTTTTTTCTTATTCTGGTTTTCGTCGATATATTCGATAGATTCCCAGATTTTATTTATTTATTTTATTAACAACTCTTTATTGTACACCATGAAAAAAGCAACCAAATACGTTACAACTATGAGACAATAAAGAAAAGAAAAAGATAAAGACAAAGACAAAGAAATTTATACAGAGACAAAATGGTAAAGTGAACAATTGTGACACGTGGTCTTGTGGATCATAACTGAGAAGGAACGAATAAAAAACGGAAAAGAATAGAGGGATTGAATAACCGAAAAGTACACATTTTATCAAGAGAAAATTTATTTACAAGATTGTTATCTGTAAGCTCGTTTTTCGTCTACAATTGGACAGTTTCTTCTGGACATTGAGTTACTGGGGCCGACATTGCAATAACGTACCGCGGCTCCCTTCAAATAGCTTTTAAATCAATAAATTTAATTTTACTACTGTGTGTGTGTACGATTTATACGAGAGTTTTAAAAGTTCATAAACTTATAAATCGTGCTCGTAAGTGCAGGATCCAATTTTAATTATTGGTTAATTTTGATAAGATTTATGTTATTTTTGGTATATATATTTTTTTATTTATTTAAGTCACGCAACTAAGGACCATATACATACTTCATTATAACAATCTATAAATCATCTACAACCAACAATCTACCTATCAATAAATATATCAATCAATCAATCAATCAATTAGTCCTTATTTGCTTAAAATAAGGTCTAAAATTTTAAAACTATTCGGCATGCAAATGCAATATAATTTATATTTATGTAATAGTTATAGATTAATTACATTACAATTTAAAATTTACTACCAATAAATAATCAATGTTAGTAGAAAAGTATTCTATCCGATATCTTTAAATCGTAAGAAAAATTGATTGATCTCGTAGATGTTTTTAATCCAATATTATTATTGATTCCGTTTGTTTCAGCAAAGTATTGCTTCCCTTCTTCCTTCGTCTTCCACGCGCATGCAGATTTATTAATTCCTGGCAGGCAACGCGTTAGTGACACCTCAACCTGGTGCTGGTAATATCCATGGGTGGCGGTGATCACTTACCAACAGGTGACCTGTCTGGTCGTTTGCCTGCTTATAAAATAAAAATAATACCCACGGTAGTGTTTATTGGTACTAGCGGTCACCCATCTTGCTACTGACCGCACCCGCTGTTGCTCGATCTCTGAAGATCTAACCGAGACGAGCTACAAGCGCTAATATAACTTAATTATTACAACAATACTCCAGAGCGTATTTTAGAATCAGAGTTATATTTAAGAATATTCAAATAAAATAAATAAATATCTTAGGACAACTCACACACACCCACCTGCTTCCAAACTAATCGTCAGCTTGTAAAATGGTGATCAGACAACTAATAAACATGTATACAAAGAAAATGACACACAGAACAAACATTCCTGTTCATCACAGAAAAGTTTGTCCTATGTGGGAATCGAACTCACGACCTACAGCTTAGCAGTCAGGTTCACTAACAACTAGACCAACAGGCCAGTCAAAATATAGTTAGTCATTCGTAATATGTTAATTGTTAATCGTTTCAAAACGCTTCAAGCCCCAATACCACTTCACCGAGTCGGTATATTTTCCCGATCGTGATTTGAAACATTCAAGGATTCATTTATTCAGTGGCACATATATTCCAACGATCATATCTCCACGCTCACGAGTCGTTAAAATAACGAATACTTACGTCATATCATAAAACATCATAAAACACGAATATTTAGAAATAATTTGACACGAAGTACACGATTTGAAGTAAGTTATCATCATTGCAATGGGTTGCAAAGTTAATTTATTAAGCGGGACAATTATGGGTAATTGTCTCGCTGCTTGGATCGGGTCTTCACTCACTATATGAGGGGTGCAGGCCATAGTAAACCACACTGGCCAAGTGCCGATTGGTAGACTTCACACATTGAGATCTTTATGGAGAACCCTCGTGAGTGCAGGTTTCCTCACGATGTTTTCCTTCAGCGTAGCAAGTGATAATCAACTACTAATACGCACATACTCGTAACTTCGGAAATTAGAGTTGCGCGCAGCAAGATTTGAACCCGGGACCTCCTTTTCGAGAGACCAAACATCAAACCGTTTGACTATCATTGCGATTAAGTACTCATAGATATATATTATGGGCTCAACCCAAGAATGGCCCACTACTGCACGGTTCTCTCATCTGAACTGAGGAAGCCTCCAGGCAGGAGCATACGCTACGCTTCTCCAGTGGGGTTTGGTGGAAGGGTTAGGGGCCAACCCAAATGTCGGATTTTTTTATGCCACCCGAAGGACCCCGACTTGGCTTACCGACTGCTATCCGACTATAGCAACCGACATCTTTACGTGCATTTAAATTGTTATGAAACATCTTATTCCAAAATTTTCTTACTTATATTATGTAACGTAAACTGCCTAAATTATGTATAACAAAGCCATTGTCGTCCAAATCACACTCATGACCCGAGAATAAATATTTACCTGTAGCATAAATAAACATCTGCCCCAGCCGGGAACTGATCCCGAGACCGCTAGCTTCGCAGACAGGGTCACCGCCAGCTAGCCTACAAGTTCGTCGAAAAGGAAAAATATCACGATATGGTCTACCAGTTTTATCACGGAACCCTACATTACGCGTGGCCTGAAACGCACTTGCCCGTTCACTAAGCGTTTATGTTCCTCAGTTTAGAAGCAATTTCGGTTATATATGCATACCTACAAAATCTGCGAAACTTATTTCATCTTTCAATTAAAAACTTTCATAGCATTTTAGATTCTATGGAACCATTTCACACCTCAAACGCAGCTTCTGTTAAAACTGTCAGACTAACTTTGCAAACTTCGAAGTTATAATATTTAAACAGATACTTCTTGAAAATTGTCACACGATATTGCAAACTGGGACATCGCTTCGCTAGTGACTTGAGTGGAAAAGATCTTTCACCAAAAATAATAAATATAAATATATTATATATTTATTTTTTTATTTATTTATTGCCTTCATGCTTATAGACTGCGTGTAACAATATAATTTAATTTAAGTGTTAGCATGAATATCCACGTCAGGGCATTGCAATGTCAAGGACAGATAGCAAAATAACTGCATTATATATAATCTTTCAATCAAAGTAATTAAAAAATTATGAGACTTTTATGAAAATCGTTTGCCTGCTGTTACATTGAAATATATATTTTTTTCTTATTGTAATGAATTAATAGGCTGTTGATCATGATGGTAGGCTAAGAACTTGTGAAGCTCGTGATCATTTTAAGTATGTCAACTGGCAATTACACACACATGGTAACGAATGCAGATATCGCTGCTTTTGAGAACTACATTCGAAGGTTTTAATTGAAGTGCTATTACATATAGCACATTATTGACTCTAAAAATTAAACTAGGTGCCTGGGTTCGACTCCCAGTCTAGGTGATGGGTGAAATGTTTGTTTTAGGGGCTTATTTCTCGTTTATGTTAGTGTGTGTGTATCCATGTTATTCGAATCAATATATAGTTTTAGTTCTTGAGTATTAGTTAAGATTTGCTTATCCTTAATCTTATAAAGAACGATATTTTTATATAAGTTTACTGTTTTAGGAATTCATAATACACCTCAAGGATTTCTACACGGATCACATACAAAGTATCACAGTTCAAAACTGTAGAGACATCCGCGTCGTGTTAGATTGTCCGATATTACAAAAGCCATCGAAGCTCCAACAGTTCAAAATTAAAAACTGTGATCGATTAGAATTCGTCACTCTCTCGACGAATTCCTTGATTCAAACGCCCCCTGAAGTTATTATAGATAATGTGAAAGAAATAGTATCGCTTCCTAGCAAGTTATTCAAATCTCCAAGCACTAATACAGAACAGAAATGCGTAGGAACGGCGAACTTACGGAAAATGCGGATAGTCAACAGCAAGATCAATTCTATCGATACGAAAGCTATATACAATGTGACTGGTGTTAAAAGCATAGAATTCAGAAACGTTACTATTACTAACATTCATACTCAGGCTATAAACGCACATATGGGTTATGATAATACCTTATTCACTATTATGAATAGTAAGATAGAAAATATGGATGATAAAGGCATTACCGTGCAGAGTTCTACAGCAAAAATTTCGTTGAACACGTTTGATAGCATTGTGGGCAATGCAATCAATATTACATCCGACAATCTTGTATTTGTTGAGAATCATGCCAACGAAATAAATTCGAATGCTTTGACCTTCAATTCTGTAAACATTGATGTAACGAACAACGTGATTGGTTTACTGAAATCGAATGCGCTGGCCGGCGTGAAGTGTTCCAAGAAGAGATTGATAAAGAAGCATTTTAATTTTACGAGAAATATAATAGAAAAATTGGAACCACATTCGCTGAATTTCGACTATAACAGTTGCAAGTCTGCGAACGTACAGCTGACGCATCGGAATAACATTGTAGATTGCAACTGTCGAAATATAGCGTTCCTGAACACTACTGTGAACGAATTAAATAATATCATACTAGACGTACCGAACAATAACACTTGTTTTCGGGCGCCTTGCATTCTCCCAGTCGAGGTTGTGAAATTGTTACTAGAAAGTGATATGTGTCACATCAATCTAGATCCTCAGGTGATGTGCTTGCTGTACAGCGATAAACACACTAGTAGCGCTAAGAACGAGGTGACCCCCGAAGAAGACGTCACAGAACCAGCACCTACATTCTATCTTATACGACAAGCGAACTCCATGAGCGGCGATACCGGAGCGACAATGACAGCCATAGACAAGGATGACCTTTTAAGAGACAGTAACTTAAATATGACTAATAGAACAACCATAAAAGTTGTCTTTGATTCCTCACGAGATTTTGTTGAAACGCTTCGAAGTACGGGCACATCTAGGTATAAACCTGCGGAAACTAAAACACCACCTAGAGAAGAATACGTGAACAGATGTGTAGGAGGACAATGCCGGAATACGGTGGCATACGATAGGCAAAAGGCATTGGATTTCTACAAATACGTATACGCTCAATTGCGTACGCCCAGGCAGAACGATAAGAAAAAAACTAAAAGTTGAATCTTTTTTTAATAAATTAGATAGTACTTACGTCTATTTATGTATTTCTCTGAAAGAAATATTCGATCCTTTATTCTAAGTACGAGTGAGGTAAATATGAAAACACTCCTACACCCTTAAACTCCTAAATATCTCGATAACAATAGGAAACTATTGTCTCGTCCAGACGGGCTTCGAGAGGTCACGATGTACCACCATTCATATCCGATAGTTAAAAGTGGATGAGACACGTTTAATCAATAATTCCAAAACAGATGTAATTTCTTTTTATCGACCAAGTGAAACTTTATTCACTTTGTGGCATCATACTTAGAAATTTAATAAATCGTCACTTAGAAAACCTTTTTGTATTACTAGTAGACAGGATTAAACAAAATTTTTAATTTCCAATTTCACCCACTTTCACCTTCACTTCACCCACTGCAACAAATAGGAAAACAATGTTTTTTTTCTCACCCCGCAGTTGTGGCTGCTTGTGACTACGACCTTTTAACACATTTGTCATAACTAAACTTGTTACTAATATTATAAAGAGGAATTATTTGATTGTTTGTTTGTTTGACTTGAATAGGCACCAAAACAACTGGACCGATTTGAAAAAGTCTTTTACCGTTAGAATTGTACATTATCTCTGATGAACATAGGTGGTAGAATATTTTCAAATACGTTAGGGACCCGTATGACAACTACGATAATGTAACTCAACGTGCGAAAAAAAAATTTTTTTTTTTTATATCGTGCACGCCTCGAATATTATCGCCAATAGATCAAAGTGATGTACTACAGTTTTGAGGACATTGTTTTTACAAAAAGAACCGCGCTACCTTGTGGTATACCGTCTGCTAGTTTAGCTGTTTAAAATATAAAATAAGATAGCATTAAGGATAAGTATTTTTTTTTGCGAAGCGAAGCGAGGGTGGTTTGCTTGTATGGAAATAAAACTTAAGGACTAAAATACGGGTTGTATGAAGGCTTCGACAGTAGGACAAGAAACCCCTTCTCATTCCCTGTAAGAAATTTTGCAGAACAACGCCTGCTGGGTCAGGTAATATATAAAATTATCTAGATTAGATAGAAAAATATTTAAATAATAGGAGGTAGTTCAATATTTACAGTGCTAGCGGCGGTGTTAGGGGCGGCGCCGTTCCTAGGTCCGTATCTGGCGGGTCTGCCGGCGGCGCTGGACGTGTGGCTGCAGGGCCGGCCCATGGCGGCCATTTTGCTACCGATAGCGCAGGCCGCGCCCATAGCATTCTTAGATGCTGCTGTTTACGCTGAGATTAAGGAGTAAGTGGTGATCAGTTTTATTTATTTATTTACTTTGGATTTTAAAATATTCCAGTTGTGTGTAAGTCATAATTTAGATGTTAAATTAATCAGTGTTAAATATATAGATATAAGCGGATGATTGTAGGCAGGTCGAGTACTAGTATTATAAGCAATAATCGGAGTAAGTAGATTGATTTTTGCTTTACTTTTGTCATAAATGCTCATAGAAAGAATAGTATGGATAAGACATTTTTCCGGAAAGTATTTCCAAACTCAATTCAATATTATTAATGTTGGTAGTCAATTTTGAGTCATTTGTAACATTGTTTCTCTTAATGTCTGTATTGTTTTAATTATTGTCTTCCCCCGGGGGTAACTAAGGATACATTTGAACTACACCGAGTTAGAAGATGTAGATTAGTATAAAAAAATAAGGAAAGTTGAAATAATAGATTGTCATAATACAATTAAACATTATCTCAAACAGCTAAGTATAAAAATTACCAATTAAATGTATTTTTCTCGAGACAAGTAAACAATTCGTAAAGTTGACATTATGATTTGTGTGCCACAGAGATAACCTCTCTGATAATTAATTGAATACTTCGTGATAAAAACGTTTTAAGTTGTAAGCTATTTAGGCCGTGCATCAAAACATGATGCTTATTACATTTTATTATATATATATGTTACATATTATTTATTATTCATTATTTTTGGCTTGAACCTTTAAATAATTGAGGAATCCTAGATAATACTCCAACACGCTCCAGTGTGATGGAGGGATTAGTGGCCAAGTGTCCGGAGTTTTAATGCCGTTTGAAGGCCTCTGATATGGTTTTAGGACTGATTTATCGATAAGCACCGGCACCAACGACTTTACGTGCCCTATCAAGCACGGAAGTTTTCTACAATGTTGCATAAAAATACTATTATGATTAATTGTACAAGTTCGGAAACAAATTAATACCATTTGTTAATTACTAAGGCCTTATAATGTTTGCCCTACTTATTAATACTTATTGTTCCAACCAGCCAATTCTATAAAAGCATGACGTATCTTTACAAATTCTACGTTTTTTTTTAAATTAAAGTCATATTTTCAGTGGTGGTCATCCCTACGTCACAGGCTTGGCCATAGCCGGTGGTATATTCTACTTGGGCCCCGAAGGCGCGATCCTGGGTCCACTGCTGCTGTGCTGCCTCATGGTAGTCCTCAACCTGTCGTCGACCTTCCTCAGAGACACGCCTGCCGAGGAAAGGGCTGCGCTACACTCGCGCGTCAGGTAAATCACTTGACGAATATACAAATACCTAAAAGAATATTAATCTGCATAAATAATAATTTATACCAATAATTTACAAATAATAGATTTTGACTTTTTGTTACTTTTTATAAAATCAATTATATTTCTCAAAAACATTAATCCATAATAAACGAATTTACTTAATGAACTCAAAAAAGTATAAGTATTTCAAAAATATCTGAATTTCATTTGGGCTTTTGGTTTAATGTAAGTAAAAATTGTATGTCTGTACGCAAAATTTGGGCAATTATATCAATAAGTGCTTAGCTTTATAATATGTATTGGTGTGCTTAATATAATGGAGTAGGCACTTATAAGTAGTCATTAATCATTTTAAAATTAATGATCCTTATAAAACATTAAATAACAATTTGCCTAATAATAATGCGAACAGAAAAATAGGTACTTAATTTATTGCCTAAAGTAGTTATTTAAAAACTTTTTTGACAAATTACTTTTATGAAATCTTTGAAAATTCCAACATTATGTTATCTGATTTTATATTCCTTATTATTGCTTGTAGTTTATGTGAATGAGGTGTAAGGGATTATTGGATTATTGGATTATTGGATTATTGGATTATTGGATGCTTTAATAGTTCTAAAACAAACATAGTTTATTGAAAAATGTATCTTTTACTGATTATAATTATTAACGGTATCTTTCTCTTAAATGTATCTTCTTATCTTTTTACAGTATTATCATAAAATATTCTCCATCTTACAATATTATATAGATAATCTCGAATAAATTAGATTTTGTGTTCACTTTGTTCTTTTACGTCTAGATTTTTATCATCTATGAAACAGGATTTTGAGGTATTTTAATTATAAATTATTGTTACGTAGGGGTCCGCAGTTTTTCCCCTATATGAGACGGCCGTAAGTAAACGTTTGGGATCAAGACCACTGTATTTAACATCAAAAAATCATTTTAGCATGTCTCATAAAAAACTGAAATATACATATATATACCGTCCCTGCATTTTCACCAATTTTTTCACAGAAATAATAAGTGTACCCATAGAGGTGATAAATAATAACTCGCGACTAAAGAAAATTAGATTTTTTTGATTCCAAAGATAATAAAGGATTTGAGATGGGCATTTTTACGAACACCAGTGGATTTTAAGAATTAATTTACACTTGGTAAATTCAGGTGTTACATGATTTTTTACCCACCAATAGGTTTGAAATATTCCAAAATTTGATTACCCATTTTTTTTTTTTTTTATTTATGTTAGGACAACTCACACACGGCCATTTGATCAAAAACTAAGCGTTAGCTTTTACTTTGGTGATCAGAAAAC
>DWKC01000689.1:0-11815 GCA_018249195.1 Racta chiria
ACAGACGTGTCACCTGATGGTAAGTGATCACCGCCGTCCATAGACATTAGCAACACCCAACTGGGTTGTCACTAACGAGTTGCCTGCCAGGAAGGAAGTAATAAGCACTCAAGCCCCCAGCCGGAACATGACGAATCATTTGGCGACTGACTCAAGCAAGAGGGTGGTCGCCAGTCAGACCGCCTTCACAAAATGATAATAATCTTTTCATGAAGCCCTATCACCAAGTAGCTTACTTCTGTCGCCTCTTACGACACCCTGGTCTGCCAGCATAGGATTAGGGTTAGTATTCTATGCCGCCCCAATACGCCCAAGACAATCCCAAAACAATGACATTTGCCGCATTTTTGTTAGTGCTAACCTCAGAAATAGCTGATACTATTTGAATGCGGTTTTCACTGATATATTTTAGTAATTCTGGTGTAACATTTTGCATTATTCTACTTAAATCGGTTCTCAAGTAAAAAAAATATGTCCTTTAAAACAATCCCGTCTCCGGTATTTAGCTATACGGAAGCGAAGTTACGGCAGTTGTTAGCACACAAATATAACTGTATTGTCTGATATGATTTAATTTCATAACAATTGTTCTCCGCCGGTCATCTTCCAACCGCAGTGATACACACACACACAGACACTTGTCAATCATTGTACTCTATCGTGACCCGCGGCAATATGCATAAGTGCTTCGGATTGACACCTTAATTAGTATTTTTCTAATATCTTTGACATTGTTGCCCGGTGTATGTATTATTAACACTTGGTGCCCGGTAAACCGAACTTTTCAACTTTGCTCGGAACTACCATCTGGTGAATATTGTGTCAAAATTTAAGAAATATGTTAACTGCTATGTTTTCTAGAATAGTTAATGATTATTGATTAATTAATGTTTAACCAATTTGTTTGCTTTGTCCTACCAGGGCACAACATGTTGTATAAGCAAATAAAATAAACTCAATAGATGCGATCAAGTAAATGGGTAACTAATTATTCAACTTCCCGGTAACAAAAGACACATGGAACTGTTAAATGTCGTTTCGGTACTTCATAAATTTATCAACTGATTTTTTTCGAAAACGAAGCCGTGACCTCCCAAAGCCAGTCAGGACGAGACACAATCGTTTTCTATTGTTATTGAGATGCTCAGGAGTTTAAGAGGATCGATCTCTTCTTCCGTGTACCACGAGTATCAGTAGGCTTGAGCCACAGTTCTTCTTTCGTGATCTACAAGTGTTGGATGTCCTTGTGAGTATAATTCCATGGGCTATGCTGAGCATTTACATCTGGTGGTTTATCGGCTCGGTTGTCGGCTATTTCCATATAAACTTATTACAATATTTCTGTTTCACATTACAGGAATACCTACCAATACGGTTCAAGAATGCACCATGCCTACTATTCACGTTATTCTGTTTCGAACCATTTATCTATGTAAATAGCAAAGTAGGTTAGTTGCCATAAAGGAGTAGGTACTCATTTTACTTTGATTTTACTGATCAGTGTACTCCGATTATTATCAATATTTTTTTTTTGTTACCGACAAACTCGATACTGAATTAACTAAATACTTTACATAAAAAAATTATAATACCAGTAATTAATTGCCCAAAATTTCGTTTGCGCAAAAATAAGCTTTTTAAAGATGCACTCTTTTGTGAGTTACGAGGCGACTACACTTATGACTGTGTTTTTTTTAATTTACCAATATTTTAGAACTGCGGCACTATAAAGAGGAGAAGGAAGAAAGGGGAGAAATCTCTAAAGCACATCTTTTTAAACCTTCTCTAATTACCATCCTTTTTAGAAACAAACTTGACCGTAACCAGCTGCAGATGCGTATTAATTCCAAGAATCTTAATCATAACTATATCTTTTGATTTTATTATATTAACACTAACACAGAAAAAAATATTTCCATTCACTTAATCAGAAAATTGACGTTTCCACTCGTATATTTGGTATTAAATCAAATAACTTTTATTTCACACTCTTCATCCGCGTCAATAATATGGTACCGAACTGCTTCTACCGGGTTAAAGTCCTTTATAAAATAAGAGGCTACATAGACACTAAGCTCAGTATCCAGTTATGGGAAAGCGAGCCCATTTAAATTTTAACCAGATAAATAAATTAATAATGGTATTAATTTAAGACCAAACTGTAATTTCTGTTGTAGCATTGATAATGAAAAAATGTTTCTTCTTTTTTCATCCAGAACGTTATCCATTCAGGATAGGTACATAAAGCTCCCAGAATAGCTTTAGATAGGTATTCTGATAAAGTGCTAGTGGCCCGGCCGCTGGCTTCGATCATATATGATCGAAAAAGTTAAGGAACAGCGGGCGCGGTCGGCAGGATGAGTGACCGCCAGTGGCAAAAATTTCAGTGCGTTTCCGTGCATCGGAGGGCTCGTCAAGCCGTTGATCCCGGTCATATCGTTATATCGTTAGATAGCAACAGTTATGCCAAGTCGGAGGCATTATTACGGCTTAAAAACTTCCGATACTCATGTTGGCCACTAACACTTCCACCGATCCGCACTGGAGCAGTGTGGTGGAGTATGCTCGGTAGTGGGCCATTAACGCGTTGAAGTTAGGTATTCTGCAAAATTAGTGGTTATTATATAAATTACCGATTTATATAACATTACCGGTCACGTATAATCATATATCGCCACCGATAACGCTCCAGGATAACTAAATAAAACCAATAAATGACAGAACTAAAGCAAACAAACATACAAAAATATAAAAATGGCGGAAGTGTCTAACATACTGCGCGCGCTGACCTCTTATCTTGTCGTGAACACGGTAAGTTCGCAATACGTTAAGAACACTTCACACGAAACTTGGCAACAAATGTAGACCAGCTGCCTTAGCTACTATAGCTACCCATAGCATAGCCACTAACTGAGAACGGGTCTGTCCTTGTGACTGAGACTCCACCACACAGCTCCACCATGCAGCTCCAATGTGAGTATCGTTGTATAGGTCATAGACTCATTAAGGGTTTGGACCTATACATAATATCCAGATATGTCTGGTAAGATTTTTCTCCCCGAAGAGATAATTTGAAATTCCAGTGACGCCGTCCTTAATTTAATCGCCCTGGACATTTGCAATTTGTGAATATTGGTGTAAATCTGAACATATGAAATCGATGCTGTCTGGAGCGGCCTTAGCAATACTTTAATAACATGTATCAGGAGACAATTGAAGTGGCTGCGAGACAACCATTAAGATTCTTGTCCGTAATTGATAGCGGGTAGTAGGTATACGTATATAAATACCATGTAGTTAGATATTGAATTTATAAATATGCCCATGGTTTGTGCATTTATAATTTAATTTATTGAATGATTAATTTATCAGTCGCCTGGGAGTTCAGATATTGTACACATTTGGATTGTAGACAACTCAACGATGTCGTTACCAAGACAGGGCGTCGTCACGTCGCCTTCAGCAGATGCAGCAGACCACGTGAACTCCCATGTTGAGCATAATGAGATGGCGTTCTTGCTGCTAACTACAACTCCGTTCCTACTCGGTAATCGATTATTAGGCGTAAGATTACAAGAGAACTTACATCCAAAACGAAGTCAGTCTCGAGGGCAATCTCAAAGAGTCGAATTCGGTCTGGTATAGACAGATAATTAATACGTGCCGTACTCCACGAGCTTTTCCTCAAGGGGGAAAAATGAAAACCAAATATTCATTGCTAATACCCATGATACAATGGCACACAAATAAACCTCATTAACATTATTTTGCTTGTTGTTTTGTTAGTTTGTCCTATTATGTCCGGTTATCGTTACTAATGTTACACATGAGTTGGATTTTCCCGAGCTACACTGAGTCGGGGACAATTTTAACATATTTAACGCAATATCTCAGGAACGAGTTCAATGAGCATACTTTGATTTCACTTCCATAAACAACACAATACGGCATGGAGTGCTCATAGCGTCGGTTTGTGTTCGTAATCTTCAACAGTGAGCAACACAGCGCGTGAGGAAAGTCAACGGGTGGCAAAGAAATATGAGCGCTTGTGTTTCGTAAGGCACCTAAAGCCGTCGATCCCGGTCGTTCTCATCAGATGGCAGTCGTTTAGCCTGTCGCTGGCCTTCGGGAGGTATAAAAAACCTTCTGTCACTTGTATTGGCCACTACGCTCGCCACTAATCCGTACTCACTAGCGAGCCGTTAATGAGTTGAAGCCAATCATTTTCAGCAAAGTTTTTATAGTAGTAAGTGCTTGTTTTATTAAATAAGACAAAAGGCATTCGCTACCGAGCAGCCAGTGGCCATTCCGCGAGCGGTGACCTCCGCCACTCCGTCACTCTGCCACGCCGCACACCCATACCTACTTATAAACTAAACTGACGTCTGTCTTTTATAACAATATGAATACAAAATAAAACTTTTCATGAGTAAACCAGTTTATTAATAGTAAATATTACCCCAATCTTATTATACATCTGTACATTATTTGGGGGATGCCCTCCCCAACAAAGACGATTTCTCTAAGGTTCATATTATTATGATGTTAACTATGTGGATAAAATATCAACTGTAGCTCAAAACGCGTCGTGAACATGCTTATTTACCAAAACGCGTTGCATCCTTACAAACAAAACCACGACGCGATATTCGCACTTTGCAGCCTAACATGTAAATATATATATGAGTTTAGATAGAAATACATTTTTCTCGCTCCAATACATTTCAAGCGAGTATATGTACTCATTTACAATGATTCCTTGTATCGCGAATGGCGTAGACAAAACAAATATACATCACAAACGATGCCTATATCCCGTGAACGACTATTAATTTGTCATATAATCATTCCAAGCTGGGAATCGAACCCGGGACCCATCGTTTCTCTGGTTATCTACAAAGTACAGTTCCGTTCAATAATACTTACGACCATCCGCAAGCTCCCGCCGCATCCGAATATCGACGCTCCAGAATCAAGTTAGATACAATCTATTAATCAAAGTTATTAATTAATCAACAATTACAATTAATTTTTACTTAACAATTTTATTATTATAATGATTAAACAAAATCCGCGAGTTATGACGTTATTGTTTTTTACCTGCTTCTATTTTTGTAGTTGTGATTTTGTGTGTTCGAGCGCGAAAGATGACGAAATATGCCGGAGGTATTGAGTGAGGGAGAGTGGCCCATTGGCTCGAGACGATGAACGTTGAGATGGGAAGCTTGAAGCGATCAGTCATGGACGCGCTGGACACAAAGGATCCTCCACGGTATACCAGAATACCTATATTCGAAATAGGATTATCAGGCTTTTAGAAAGATAGTGCTCTTTACCGTCTAAGACGCCATTTCGCAAGGTGGGATGGTAGTGAAGTGCTTATTTTGAATGTAATAAAAACAGAACGCATATAGATATAAAACTGTAAGTAAGTATGAAATAAATAAATAATTAATAATAACAAATATATTTAGATAACTCACTCAAGGACATCTGACCCCTAACTAAGCGTACTAGGAGACCAGACTACTGACGAACATACATACATATTTTAAATAAATATATATATACATATACTTACCATACCTATAGATATGTTTTACTCTGAAGAAACATTAACAGAAGTTAATCACAGAAAAGTATGTCCTGGGTGGGAATCGAACCCATAATCTCCGACTTAACAGTCAGGTTTACTAACCACTAGACCAACAGGGCAGTCAACGACTATATTTTTACATACTCGTACATGTGCATTTGGATTCGGTGTGCAGTTGAGAACGCAACACACTTAACGGTAATCAGTCATATTCCAAAATATATAGACATACATGCCTGCCCCGGAATTAAACCCGAGACTCCTCATGTTACTGGCAGGGTCACTGACAACTAAACTACCTTAATAATATGTGTTTAATTATTAATTTACCAACGTCATAGCATTTAAACTGCAGTCATTTGATTTGTTTGCATTAGATGCTGAATTCAGTGAACGGCTGTATCTTGTTTCTAGATAAGTTGCCTATTTCCGCCACGGGTTTGTCAAGCGTGAGCGATGAACTGAGATAAGCGAAATTGGACACGCGATACTTGAACTTAAATTTAGAGGTTCATTTCAATCATAACGTTGAATACCCTTGTTGAATCCTAGCTGGCATCGACCCAGCTGGATGGTTGTTTCTGAAAATAACGGATTAATCATCCACATTCCCACTGAGTATGTTGTATGGGTCTGTAGTCATTATTAACCTCGGCTGCACTGCTACTGCAGAAGCAGTACAGAAGTTCTTTCTTCATCGTCCCAGCGCTTGCAGATGTTGCCACAAACGGATCTATCGCTTCCTTCTTATCCGACAACGCGTTGCCTACGTACGTCTGACTGGTCTTGCTGACGTTCATGGGCAGCGGGAATCCTTCATCATCAGGAGAAATATCTGCTTAGTTGGTCACTTTCAGCTTATAAAATTTGTTATATCTACAGAGCAAAGAACGAGTTTTGTACAATACAATAATACTTTATTCTACTCCAGAAAATTACATACACACACATAATATGTAACTTTAATTAGGTGTAGAGAACAGGGGGTCTTATCGCTAGGAGCGATCTCTTCCAGAAAACCGCGTCTTGGAGTATAGTTACAAAAATATAGAGTGGGCACATCTTCTTCATCTGCAACGCTTATCTGTCGCACTACTGGCTCGGTTCTCCACTCACAATGTAAAGGGTACAGTATAGTCCACCACGCTAGCCAAATGCGGATTTGTAGACGTCACACACCTATGAAGATCATAAGAGAACTCTCGGGAGTGCAGGTTTCCTCACGACGTTTTCCTTCACCGTAGCAAGGGACAATCAGCTTCTGATACGCACATAATTTTGAAAATTAGAGTTGCGCGCAGCAGGATTTGAACCCGGGACCTCCCGTTCAAGAGATCAACGTTGAGACCATTAGGCTATAACTGTTTTCTATAATCTATCACTGCTTGGACTTGGGTGCGCATGTAATTTTTAAATAATTACGAGCAATGTCGTACTCATATTTAATATACAGGGTAATTAAGAGATACAAGCAAGAAAAGTGTAGTATAAGTTACTGAGCCATAGTAGAAAGGGGATATAGACAGAGTTAATACGGAAGCGACATGTAATAATTTTTAATCTGTTTTATAAAGAGTAACGAGTTGTTGCACTTGTTATGGATAACAATAAGTAGTTCCAGAGGCTAACAGAGAAAGCAGAGAAGGATTTGTCGTAGACAATAGAAGAACGGAAAGGAGATTTTAAGGAAAGGTTTGTATTTGAGCGAAGAAGACGTATATTTTCCTGAATTTATATATTATATGTGTCACGTAAATATTGGAACCGATCCTTTAGGTAATTCTTAGGTTATGGGTTAGGTGGTGTCGGGCTGATCAGGATGGAGTAAAGAGAAGAAACTATGTCAGTATGTCGTTGAAGTTGGATTGCGAGCCACTAAAGTTGTTAACGAAATTCTGAGATATGGTCATATTTGCAAAGTCCAATATAATCTTGTTAAATAAATTTTGAAGACGCTCGAGTTTGTGTAATTTGTTTCTCAGTATGTCTAGATAGCAGATATCAGCATTATCTAGGATAGGGAACAGCAAAGCATTACAAAACACATTTTTTAATCATAAGTTGTATTATTATTAAACATATGTATACTTACTTGTATAAGCAAGTACTGCTTGCCCTCGGTAGCTGCTCTCGGTACCGCACTTCCAAATAACATTATTACGTAATTCTGGGTCACATAAATTACATAAAAAATAATAAGGTCATCAATTTCAAGTATCGAGTAGCAACTGGCAGGCCGATTACCTTCACAACCAATAAAATTATCACAATTTATCCGTATGTGTGAACGAGCAGTGAGCAGAGGAAATTATAAAGTGTTACTTCAGAATAAATATTTAAAATAGTTAATTATGTCCCGGCGTGCTATGGAGATTTTCAAAAAAGGTGTGAAAAAAGGTATCGTTTAGGGCCGGCGTTGCATTTTATTTTCTCCGGGTGTTGTCCGAGCGGCGACCGTGATATAAAAGCTTCCGGCACTCGGCTGGATCAGTAACCCGTCCGTCAATGTGGATCGACCAGTTCAATTAGAGAGACTCTTAGTGGGCCGTAAACGGGTTCAAGTCAAGCCAAGATTCAGATGGTATATGATGAAAGATTATAGAAAATTTAGAACTACAGAGTTTTTCGCATTTTGTATATAGATATTGTAGATAGGGAACTTGTACTCAATTAGGTTTTTTATAAATTTATATGAGCGGTTGATCACAAAAACGAACTAGTATTTTTATTCATCTTAGACGGCCTCTACTTCATTACCATAACTAAAAGGACCAAAGGCCTTCACGGGAATTAGAACAAAAACAATGAAATGTCGTTGGATCAGAACGACTATGCACACAAAAATTACTTGAGTGTTGAGTGATTCGATTAAATAGTGAACAAAATAATTAATTTCAGATAACTTCCGTCTTTTACGTATACTTTACAAGATTTCCCGCTGGCTATTTTTACATTATAATAGATCTAAAATCTCGAAGGAGAATTATTAAAAGATGGAGAGAAAGAAAAATAATAGAAAATATTCAAGAATAATAACATTCGACGAATAGACCAGTACTTTAACATGATAATATTATAATGGCATTAAAGAAGGACCGAGGGTTAGTTAATATGGCTCGAAGGACCAAAATATTGTACAGGTTGCGGGGATGTTAAATAAAACTATCCGCACCGAGTGGTGCATATACCAGAGTATATTTTATTATAAAGTATAGATACCTGTTGCGCGCAAGAGTGCAACGCTGCGATATACAAAATGACGAATAAAAAACGATATAAATCATTTAAAACATGCATATGATTTTATATATTGCATACCGTACATTTCAGTTTTAGAATCGCAAAAACTTTTAAATACAAAATTAGATTTTCCAATCAATCATAATGTCCCGATTCCAACAGGTAACGTGTTAGACTAATATACACCACACCCTGTACAAACTCACGACAAGACAAATTACTTTTTATTTTCAAACCATCAATAAAAATTTGTGTTCACTAAATTAATCAATTGTAACTTAATTAAATTCCATTGATGTTTATAATTGAAAGCAATATGTTTATTATAGTACAATATTGTTATTTGTCCGATACAAATTATGATGGCTAGATAACGATATTATTATATGCAAGTAACTGCCTGAGTTTTGCTTCGGTATAGGCGGGTCTTAGAGGGGATTTTTAAAATGGAAGCGTTTCATTTGTGTACCAATTTAAATAACACACTGAAAATTTATCTATTCTTACTACAACATAAAATTTAAACCGCGTTCGAATAGATTTAGCCGTTTCTGAGATAAACACGCACGTTGTCTGTGCAAAAATCTGTTTTGAGTTCTACTCCGAGCACAGTAATAGTCTCTCTCAAATATGTTTAATGTACAGAGATCGGTTTAGATTGATTTGTATACATCCACGTTGGTGGTCTTAGAGTCCAACTGATGTTCCCTGTCTCACTACCATCATGGTCATGCCAACTGGGTCAACATACAACATACTATATGTATGTTAAAACGCCGTACAACCTTAATATACAAAAATAACTGTGTCAATTCCGATGTGATTTATGTAAAGCCTAATGTCGAGTAATTTATCTTTGTTGTTACTCTTACAATTTGATTTTCAATAAATCTTGTCGAGGACATATTGCAACCTTGGTCTACGATACAACTTACAGTTTTATCCAATATTTTTAGTTTCGGAAGTGTTTGTCTTAATTTAAGGCAACAGTTTCCGGATAAGCGGTGCTTTTAAATTTGTAGTTTGTATATAGTTTCAGGAGTTAGTGGCCGGCCCAAGTACTGAAAGTTGTTACCGACGACACTCAACGAGTGCCAACTGAAGGTAACCGGGAGAAATAAATAACGTGCCCGAACGAGCATAGAAGCGTTCTTGATATTGCCACGGTTACTCAACGACTTTACTAGACACATCCTTTGACGTAATCCGCCGGGGCTTAAGCGCTTCTGACGCACTTATGACCGTGCTGAAAGGGATAGTAAAGTTTATATAGAAGGAACTTTATTCAAGGTACATGGCGAAGTACAGTCTAGCAAAGCCGTGTAGCAAAGTTGTAGATAATACAGGTATTATTTAAAAAGTGTGCGAGATATTAAGACCGGCCACTGCGAGCCAAGGTCCTGCGACTGGGCTATTACACCGGCGATTGTTGTGCCAACGGTACCAGAGAACATTATCTACAAACTCGCTTTAATGTAGGGCGCACTATTTTTAACACTTCAATCATATTGATTGGAAGCTAAATCTTTCCGTTCATTGCAAATAACTATATGACTGAAACTAAGTGAACGATGCCACTCCTAAAGACTCAATACGATCCTGTGAATCGGACAGTAATATATGTTTTTTCTGATGATACAAATTTTCGTGCGCTCTTCCTGGAGGTTGGATAATATCTTAAGACTTAGGTAATTCATATGCCAAGCTCAAGCACTACTTTACATAAAGTTTACTACGCATATTCGCGGTAAGAATTAGAGTATATCATTATACTAGCTGATACTTTTAGAAAGTCATAATCAAATTTACTTGAAAAAAATTAAAATACATTTACTATTTGTCTTGCCGGATCAGCTTTTAGTACTTGTATAACCTTCTTTTAAGGTCATGAAATATGACACCTTATGAATGGACCCTGTCCCGAGGGAATAAACAAAATTTCGAGATTTTATTCCAAACGTAAATCGCTGGAATTATTGTCATAAAAAATCATCCCTCTTTTCAACCCTTCATGCAGAAAACTTTAAGAAACGCTGAATTAATATTAAAGTTCTCATACATAAAGATCTGTTATTCCGTTAAATTCAAGTTAAAAACATACACACAGGGATCTTACAGAAATATTGTCTTTACTTTTCATTTTCTAAGATGATATCAAAAAACTGAGAAACATGTATTTCATTAATTCAAGTAAGGAAAGATTGCTGCAAATTTCAAGCAAATCAATTCATATTTTTCAAAACAAATCCCTACAAACTTTCATCCTCGATCCTAAGAGAATCCTGCAATTATTGGGAATAAAAAATATTTTAAATATTTATCAAGAGTGTAAGTAATAACTTTGCAAAGGATAATCAGAATCCGTTCACGGGTTTTCACGTGAAGCGCGTTCGGACGGGTAATAATTCCAAACAAAATATTTTCGAGTCTCATCTCCTTATTTGAGATTTTGAGAAAATAATGTCGTTAAAGATATATTTAGTATGTACATAGGTTAAAGTAGCTGAACCGGCAGACATTGATCTGCAATATTTTCTATAATGCAACCACATCGCACACTCCATATCTTCAATTTAACATGCATCCAATAAGCTCCATTCAAATTAAATGTCTTATGATAAGTTATTTATATATCTCTAATAGTTTGGTTGATCCCTACGTGTTCCACATTTGGTACTGCAGGTGACAAAGTTGAATCGCCATCGAATCAGTGGTTTTATGCAAATAGGACGAACAAAGTCACGTGCAAACAAAATATTAGTTTTTAATTAAATCCAATCAAATCGTTTATTTCACGTAGGTAATATCAATACAATTATAAACGTCAAATTAGGTGGTTTAGCAGTGATAGCCTAATGGTTTGAACATTGGTCTCTTGAACGAGAGGTCCCGGATTCAAATCCTGTTGCGCGGACCCCTTTTTTATATTATGTGCATATCTGAAGTTGATTATATCACTTACTACGGTGAAGGAAAACA
>DWKC01000690.1:0-11810 GCA_018249195.1 Racta chiria
ATAGAACTGTGTTCGCGGCACGGCACTCGCGACACTGTACACAACCTGAACTATTCACTATACTTCACTACTCTTTCTTATCAATTCTTCTTTCTTCTGCTTCTTCTTCCCTCTTCCTCCTTCTCGGTTTCACTTCCATAGAGAACTGCCCGTGCCGTGTTTCCAATCGACTTATATACCCCTAATTTCGAACAACAACTTTTGAATGTCACTGCTCGCAAGTTGTCTGTTATTTCGTCCTGAACTATCAATGATTTTTTTTTAAATTTTGAAAATCCAGCAATTTTAGGATTTGAGCCATATGTGTACCTACGGTTCGATGAACCGAACATCGCTCACGGAGCCATGCCGGCTCTGATATATTTATTTGCGTCGAAATTTGTTAACAGGCGAACCTACGCGACAATAACAACGATACTTCATAAAGTTATCTCGTTATGTAAGTAATACGTCCGAAAAACAATTATTTCTTCAGTAGCGTATTTATAGTACGAGATCCTCTTTAAGAAATATTGTCCTGACTGTCTGTTATGTAAATGGAGTATCGCCGTACATCGATGTGTAATTTATCTAGGGCTAGGATTCCATGAGACGTGGACCGACATACCTTTGGCCAGTATTTTTTCATTTTGTAAAGAGAACGTCAATTGTTTCGTATGCCCCTAGAGTCTAATAATGGACTTGATCTTGTATCCACGGGAAGTAAATAACTTTGAAAACCGTAGCGGCGCATCAGGTAGTGAGGTGGCCATTACGTTAGTGGCGATCCGCTGTCACCAGTATTAATGTTGGCCATTTGTCCTTGCCGCCATCTATGTTACCGCCTCTCACTGATTTAATCAAATAAACAAATAAATACGTATAATGAGCACTGCTCTAGTCTTGGCAATAACGTTTTCAATTCAAGTTTTATTCAAAGTCATAATAAATTTATTATTATTTTTTACTTGCAGGCCATTCTACTTAAGTACCACAATTCTGAAATCCAACATGAAACGTTTCCTATGTGTTTCGGTCTCAGTGTCGTAGAGCACATCCTTGTCTTCTTTCTCCACATCCTCTTTAGTCACCCTCATAACATTGCTGGTCAGTGTGATGTAACAGGCGACAGAGCCAGCCCCTTTGAGTTATATAGGTTCGATAGATTAACTTATCACTAGCATGATGTTTCAGTGCAGTCCACCTAATTACCCATCACTGAGTCGGGGGGCGAACGACTCATTTAGAAATGAAGATAGTTCAATGTAGAATGAATCTGTAGATAACATTATCTTAGATAACAAATCAATGTGTCAAAATGTCTGTTCCCTCTTTAATCAAAACTTTATAAAAGTTAACTTTCGCAAAGTTAAGACGGATCATTGACAATTATTTTTCTTAAAAGATTTCCTCATTTGTTCGCTGTAAGGTGTAATTTTAAGAGGAAAATATATAAATTCATTAGTGGCGTATGTGGTGATGAAGATAGCAGGGATATACTTATTTACAGTTATTTCTTGTCTTCCCTAATGTGTGAGATGTCATTGGATAGGATTTTTAAAATCATGATGAGTCTAGGTGAAAACATTCTTTAATTTAGGGATCCGTTGATGAAATATTAAGCTTTAAAGTGATCATTTTTGTTAGAGTCGTGTGTACCTGTCTACAAACCAAACGGTTAGTTCTATAAATCCGAAAAAAAACATAATAGTAGATCATATAGTACATTCAGATGGACCCTACGTAGCGCGTGGCCTTCTACACAGCTAACCGTATTTTTAAAATATTTTTTTTAATCGCTCTTCTTATCGTTGCTTCGGAGAATAAATACAAATACTTAAAATGTATTACAGAACAGTACATTGAGAATTCCTTTCACTAAACAGAGTAAATAATAACGATAAGTTAATTAAAGTCTGAAGATTAAAGTCGATTAAATCCTTAGACAAAGTACTTCATCGTCTATGCGAGAAATTAATTAACGTCTCCTCTTTACGGCGCTGGCCTCAAAGTACTCGCACCACTCCAGTACAGAATGTTCAAATTAGTTTTTATTATAAACGGATACAAAATGTAACTATGTTTTTGTTATTTGTTTAAATATTGTTTTTATTCTGAATATTTACAACAAATTAGTTGGTCTTCTTCTTTCTCTCCATCTTTTAATTATCCACCTTGCCTTTTCTTCTGTTTGGACCCTCTTGAAGCAGTTGTGTATTGTTGATGCTTTATTGACGTTCTTGACGACGTACTGCTTCTTTTTCTGTCATCCCACTTTATTAAGTTTGCTCATCACTTTTTCTTAGCCGGCAACGCTTGTAGCGAGGTACCTTCGATGATTGAAATATATTTTTTTGAGACTACAACTTCTATTAAATGATAATAACTTATGAATTTATTAATAATTGAGTATATGTGGTGTGCGGATACACATCGCGGACAGCAATGTGCGGTCAATGACCGTGCAGACTCCCAGGATGCAGAAATAAGATGAGTAATAATGAACTACCTAATACAAGATGAATGTAAACTATATTCAAATTAAATTAAAATCACATATTACGTCATAGGAACTAAAAGCTCACTTAACGAAAGTCAACAAGTCAACAATACCAAGGCCCCACCTATATTGTTAATGAAATTAATAACAGACAATTAAAAGAAAAGAAAATTAAATTCTATTCGATTTCTAAGAATAATCACAAGTGGCTAGCAAACATTGATAATTAAGTGTTTATATGAAAACTTTAAAGTCAGTAAAAGTAACGACCACTGATTTTATACAAGAATATAAACGGTTTCATTAAGTAAAGGTGAGGTCGATTTAGTTTTAATAGCTCGTCATGGTCGGTACACCGCGCCCTGTACACTCTAGCGCTAGCATCAACAGCGCTGGCTGTGTGGCCGCTGTGGCGGCGGCGGTGGCTGCAGCGCCGTGCACCGCAGGCGCCTGCACGCGGCCACGCCGCACACACCGCACACACCGCCCGCCAGCCCCAAACCACCTAGACTGCGATGTAGTGATGCACGTTTAGATCGGAAATTCTGTCGTTCAGAACGGTCTCGGCCTTCAGGCACTCTACCTGCCTCCCACTCACCAATCAATCCAACCATTACGTGTTATTGATGGTAACCATCTCTACTTCACTCAACGATGAGGAAGTATTTATGGTATGATTGATCCCTACCGTCTCTTGCCACGGTGCATCGGATGAAATCTAAATTATTCCTCCTCGTCCTTCAGTCCTCCTCCTTCCGATTCTTCTTCTATCACCCGTACTGAAGCGGTATGTTGTTGTGTGCCTGGGAGAAGTTAGTGGCGTTATTGATTCCGGTGATTTCAGCGATGTACTGCTTCCCTTCTTTGTCTTCTCCGCGTGTGTGGGTCTTTTAATTCCTTCCTAGTAGGCAACGCCTTAGTGATACCATAGCCTGGCGTTGCTAATGGCCATGTGCGGCGGTGACTTACCATCAGGTGAACCGACTGCTCGTTTGTTTTTACCATAAAAAAAATGTATCACATTGCTAGGTGTTAGTGCCGATATGGTCAAATCGTTAATGTCTTGTATATTTATTTTTTCGTACTTAATTAAGATTGTTTGTGTCTTGTTGAAGATTTATTATATTCTGATTAATTCTGTTTCTCGTTAGTATTTATGAGTATTATGTCATTTTGATATTGATCCTGATCCTCAAAATGCTGATCCACTATCCAGATCATGTTGTAGGCGACGTAGCCTAAAACCTTTTAAATATTTTGTAGTGATATAAGCTTTTACAAAGTACGAGTTAAATATTCCAACAAACAATCAATTTATCCGCATTAATGACATAGATGTGATTCCCGCTACATTCATTGATCACAACGTATTTGGTTCAATCGAATAAAGTCCCACCTGGTCTAATATCACACATATATCTGGCAATTGATATGTAATTTCGGTATTCAATTCAAATCGAAGCATGAACTAAAAATAGTGTGAAAATAAATTAAATTGAACTTCTCAAGTCGCTCAGTAAGGTTTCCATCGTGTAATATGTACTACGGACAGTTTCCTGTATGGGTTTCTTTTAATTTTTTTATATTTTTCTATGTATGTGTATGTATGTGTTGTTGTGGCGGCGGTAACGATTCAGTTCAACAGTGAAGTAGGTAATAGGGTTTATTTTTATCCTTTTTTAGGTTTCCGTAGAAAGCTGTCGGGGGTCGGGTCTGGTGGGGAGACATGATCTTAACTAAAATACTATTTTATAGCTTAGGGTTTCAGAACCGAACTTCTCTAACAGTATTTTACATCATACATCAACCAATTTTACCTATGGAAGTTTACATTTGAAGTGAAGAAAATTTTTATTCAGATTAATTTGGTCGTTTTTACGAGCAACAATCATAAATCTGTCCTCACAGTCTTTCATATTTATAATATCAGTTGGACAAATTCATAAAAATATATCAAAACAGATGTAATAAGTATTGTCAACGTAGGTGACTCTATTCAAGTTCACACTCCAGATATAAATCATCGACGGCCCTCGAACAGTGACGGGCCACTGAGAGCTCTTGTATAAACTTTAATGTCAGCGCTGTTGATGTGACCTAATGGACGCTTTAATAATAGCCGGGTATTGATTCGTCTATAAATAAGCCGCTCGGCCGCAGCCAGCCTGCTCTAATTATACTAAATGTTTGCGTCGCTCGATTTTTATTTTTGCATGTTTATAAATGCTTATTAATTTAACATAAATTGTCAAACAAGTTAACGTCGACGCGGTAGCTTTTACTTTACCTGTTAAGGGAACCGTTTTATAAATATAAGTTTAGCAAACAATTTTAATTAATAACGAGGTCCGCCGCCTGCCTGCCGCCTGCCTGCCGCCAGCCTGCGAGCTGGGGGTGAAGTAAATTGTTGCACAGAACAATTACATTTGTCGTTTGTGTCCGTCAGTCACATGTATGTGTTTCTTTGTATTTTAGAGACAATATTTTTAGTACAACACTTGGCCGGTTTTTTTACTTATTTTGCTAATTACTTGCCTTTCACTTCATGAACGGTACCTTGATGCACTGGTCCCAGTTTGAGGAATGAAGCTTTTTCAAAAACTGCATATTTTGTGTTTCTGAACACATACGTTTCAGGAATGTTTGTGTGGTTGGTACAAAACCAACCATTAGACGAACAAGTTTTCTATTATAATAAGCGGTTGCCGTAAAATCCTGTGAATTTAAATTCATTACAAACTCAACACTACGGATCTCTTTCTATTGATGAGGATTTTGTAAATGGTTCGTTGGTTCATTGCAGCTTTGAGGAAGTATGTGGCAGTCACTTTGTACAGTCACTTCGCGTGTTTCTCGTATATAATTACAATAACGGTGGTATATCGTGCCTTCTGGAGCACGGAATTGAGCAAAATTTTTTGTTACTAACGGTTTCCTTGCAACAGCTTGGTCAAATGGTTTAGGCTGTAGTTTGTCTGTCGTTCAGTAGAAGTTATTAGAAGTAATAAAATATTTATGAAGAAGTTGCGCATTATCTATCATTAAGTAGACGGCGGGAGTAGCTTTACAGAGAGATTTATCCAATTATAATAGTTTGAAATTATTAAAATACACCACCGTTTTCTATTTGGTTCATTCCGAGTATCTGAGTCTCTGATTCCTATAACAAACAGTTACTTATGATAAATGGTTCTAAAGCTACGTGCACCTGAATATTTGAACCAACATTTCGACAAGCGTTCCCGCCTTATATTATATAGAAGCGTCTAGTACATCGATAGGACGTTAATTGTTATGTTTTATGGGTACTTCATGGGTACTGCGTACTGTCATTGAAAAATTGTAAAAAGCTACAGTGTTATTTGGTTATAAATATCAAACAAAATAAGAGACATTTTAATTGCAAACGGGTGCTTAAGATTTGTTTATTGTTTTACCAATGTTTCGACCCCGGTTTTTTTATACGGTGTAGCAGCTCTACTTTTGTTTTAACCCTAGCATAAAGTAACCACAGCAACGTCAAATAACACGTCTGTTAATTAATTATATTCTTCCTGTATTATACTATATTATTTTCTTTCTTTATACTTTCGGGATCAGGCTTTATTTTTATAAAAATATCATATAGACGCAACCCACAACGGGAACACCGACGCGGACAATTTTATTAAATTAAGGGTGTAATGTGCGTCTAGGGTGACTTTGGGGCTAGTGGCAAAAATTTGGCTATTAACCCCTCCCCTAGTCCATACTGGATCCACAATAGAGAGAGAATCCTCATGGCATCAATGAAGGAGTGTACCCCACAGTGGGCCATTAAAGTTGATGCCAGAATATACCCAACCATTGATCTTGTTGCTAAAACAGGAACCATTAGGAGTTCGGTGAGAGTACTTAGCAATACCAGCTGCGGGTAGCAACAACGCTTTGTTGGCCAAGAAGGAAGTGACAGCTTGTTGCAACATCTGCAAGCGAGGGTAAGACGAAAAAATAAGAGAAATAATGCACCGTTAAAGCCACCGACAACAGCGGTTGACTAATGAATGGAGGAGAAAGAAGGAGAGTTCCTATGTAGAGCTGGCTCATGTCGACCTTTATATTAAAGTCTGAAAGCAGAGAGCGAGCGCCTCTAGGCGTACATTTCTCTCCTCCCGCAGGTTCGTACAGTCAACTGTATGGTAATGAGGTACTCACAAAATACAAACGTCCATATTGTGGGCAACGTTTGTGGTTATTATTTCGGTTCCATTCCAAAAATATATTTGTATTTTACTGTCGTAAATATTAATGTAGATTTACAAACGCCGAATCCTCGTTTAATCACACGCGTGTCGCATTCAAATTGATTTATTAATATCTTTGAAGGGTTTTATTATTGTAAATCGTAATTGTGGTTTATTCACGAGTTCAATTATGCTTGTTTTAAACAACAATACCAGCAGTTCTGGTATCTATTGTATGCCTACGGAATATATAGTTAATATCTAAGTTCATTTATTCATGTACGTATTAGCTTACGTATTTTGAGTCTACCTTCGTTACGAAAAGGAGGTTCCTTGCAAATTATCTCCTGCGGACATCTTTTAAATTAAGATACATTTATTGTTTAAAACTGTATTACGGTGGTTATTACTAGGCGTTCTTACTCAAACATCTATGTGTCATCTGGTTATACCAGATCACATCGACAATTTCGATAAAAATTGCTTCTTACAGTTTTGTCAAAAATCGATTCATCATAGTTTCATTTATTAGCACACAGCGTCTCAGGACTCAGGTTTTCACATAGAACTCTATTAATTGAGGTCTCATTAAGTGAGCTCCATGTTCCTATGATGAGATAAATATATTAAATTTTGAATTACTAAAGATATTTCAAGTCATACAGTTTTAGACGATACATACAGATTTAATTAAGGTGTTTTTCGTTCGTTAAACTCTAACGTTACCGCTGGTGTAGCGTACAGCAATGATACTGTTACGTCGCTACTGTATTACTGTACTACTGTATATAAATGTCAAACAATACAAGTCTCCCTTGTTACACAATTGAAGATGACGACAGGCGAAACAGAACAATGACTCTCCCGCCTCCTTGCTCATATCATTTACTTTTTCCTGACGGTCCTATAACGAATATTAACAACATAAAAGTGTTCGTATTATTTCACATTTGTGTCAGTATATGTAATGATGTAAAACGCTGTAAATAAGAAAGTAAAAGACACGGTCCATACTTGTATAGCACCTCGTGCTGCTGGAGAATCACTACTAAACATGTTTTTATAAAAACAATTATATTTTAACTTATTTTTTTTTACTCGTTATTACAATTATTATTTATAAAGCCAAACTACGCCATCCGCTTCAACGAATCCCTACGGTGAAAAGCTTTGGAAGAAGAACGGATATTTATCAAACTGTTAGTAAGATCTTCGATATATATTCAGCGGTTTTTAAATTTCTCTCCATGAAGGTTAGAAAAGGGGGATGAAAATCTTTAAATGGTGATTATTTTACGATTTACGTATGGAATTACTGTAAAATATTAAGTGTAAAGTAAAACATAAAATAAACAAAATATTAAGTGTAAAAAATTAAACATTTAATTAAATGTTTTTTTTTTACCCTCGGGACGGTAAGCTTCCATAATCACCTAATATTTTGATGAACGGAGTCGAGGGTTTCGGCTAGTGAAACCATCAAAGTAGGTGGCGTAATGTTCCGTCCCAATACAACCAAGTAAACAACTTTTTATAGCTTGAAGGGCTGACGAAATTCTACGGGATTATATTTAGGGACTCTGGCACCATCAGTGGACTCGGGCACCATCAGTGGACTCGGGCACCATCAGTGGACTCGGGCACCATCAGTGGACTCGGGCACCATCAAGGGACTCGGGCAACATTAGGGGAATGCAATGCTGGCAGTATAGGAGAGCTTATATTACACCTTCTTTAAAGAATAAATTTAAACGAAGAAATTTGTAACCAACCGAGCGAGTGACGCCCAACCCACTGTGCTACCGATGCTTTCTATTATCGAACGGTATTACACATCAATAAATAGCATTTGAATGTAATTCGGATATTATGTCCCTAAATAGCTGATGGAAACTTAATCGCATTACGCACACGGGCGCCTGGGGGCTTATTAACCTGAATCATAATAGGTAACATGACATTATATTAGACAGCTGTTACATGATATATCGCTTCTCGTTTATATTTAAGTGCGTGATAACAGAGTGTCTGTTGATTACAGATACAGGTGTTGAGTTGGTGAAACGATTTAAGGAGAGCAGAGGCGAGGAGAGAAGAGACACGAAGGACATGAGTGAGGAGGTTCGGTATGAGAGTTGTATCTCTCCGGGGATGATGATCGGCGAGCAAAGGTTTTTAAGAACAGAGATATTCGATAAATAACACAAAAAGAATTGTAATCTCTGTCGTAGTGTTTGTTATAAAATGTTTTTAAAGAATGTGTGTGAAAGTTTTAATATAGTCCCTAAAAATATAAATTCTGATATAGTTTTTCCTGATTATATTCTGGCCACGCGGGTTGGAGTAGAAGGGTACCGCAAAGGTTAAACATAGTTCTTGAATGGGAGTTTTGTTAATATAAATGTCGCCTGCACTTTATTTTATTATAGAGACCACAACTTAGCATTCGTTATCACGTGTAGAAATTTAAAAACCAGTACATTAATATTTCAGCTTGAAGAAGACGTGTCCACGTTACACGACACCGCTTGCAACAAACTAGTGTATTTCATGTGAAACAAGAGTCGTCCGTCCGGCGTGACGTCAGCGCCGTAGGCCGCATTCTGACTGGAACGGACAGAGCCCAGTGAGCCGGCACTCGCCATCCGTCACAAAACTCGTCCATACCCAGTTATCTTGCATTGTTTAAACGCAAATAAACTGAATAGAATAGACGGGCTCGGACCGAGTGCGATCGTATCGAACACTCAAATATCAAAAGCGAAGATGCTTCGTTATGTTATACCGTTTGTGTTTCTATAGTTTGTTTACAAGTTTCATATATAGAAGGAAATAATTTATAAAGTTATATTTGGTCAATCATGTTATTATCATTTCAATATATTACCGGAACATACTAATAAATTACTATAACTGGTATTTTATAATTATAACGCGTAGGAATGGTATAAAATGTTTAAAACTTCAGGTAAAGTGTGAAATAAAATTAATTTACGCGTTTTTGGGAGAGTTAATGTAATGCAGGGGGGTAAGGGAGGGGAAGGAGCGTTACGTAAGCTTATCGGAACCTCGCTTCACGGGATTTCTTATTTCCGAGAAGATGAAAAAATTGTCTAATCTAGAGTAACAACCAACTTTCATTCCACTAAAAGTTCATTTTGTTAGTTTTTTTTCATGTCTATAATTAAATTTAAATATTATGTATATACTGTATACAATATACATACAAGTACGGACACCATACAATATACCACGATACTAAGTAGTTCGTATTATGGAATTTATTCACGATTATTTGTTCATTTATATTAATTCTATTATAATAATCCAATTAAGTTTAGTTTAATATAATTAATTTGTACGCAAATGGCAGACAGCGGTTGTAATAACTAGATTAAACTGTACGTTGGTAACTACAGATATGTTATTTATATTATGATATGTGTATTATTGAACGAGGTATGTGTATGTATGTATAATAATATGTATTATTATTATATCACCTTTTTTATTTAATTTTGTTGCCATTATTTTCTGTTTGTTGCACCGCCTTCTTAGTTCTCTGCACGTTCTCAATGTTGACTGTTAGAAAATGCTCTTTAGCATTAAATCCGCCTATTGCAACACTTATGTTGGTGGAGTAATAAATAATAAATAAATAAATAAAATAACCAACAACTGGGACCGATGGTTATCCGAGCCCTCAGAATCACCACCGCTCAAGAATTATAATAAGTATTGTATATATGTATAAGATTAAGTATTAAGACCTGTGTATATAAATTACATGGAATAAATATATGAATATGAATGTATGCCACTATCAGTCCACTTTTCACAGGCTGCTGCATAACTCACCCGATCTCTTACGATCTACACAAGCCGCCGGTCTATGAGCGCTTGTGTTTATTCGCACATAAATTACACTTATTTTAGGAATAAAATATTTTATTCACTTGTCTGCTTCAGTAAAGTTTAAATTTAAATCTAGCACAACAGCGTGCAGCGCGGCACACTAGGATAAATAGCGCAGTTTGTCTTTCTGTCCCCGCTCTTCTAGTTTGAAACAAAACATGAAGGAAATAAAATCATATATTCTGTTTCCAGTACTTTTTTCGAATTATAAACATGCACTCACGATTTATATGGTCATATATCGATATTTCTATCGAGATCAAGAAATATCCAATCAAATTTTATAGAGAAGATGGTTTTCAATTAATTGTAGAATCCGCTGATTAAATTATATCAAACAAAAGTGCCTAGTAGTGCGGAAAGATGGCGCTACTGTCGAATATGAAAAGAAAACGAGACCGAAAATTGACAGAGTTATTTATCTTTAGTGTCAATGTCAAGTGTCACCTGTCAAGAGTGTCAAGTTGACACCCCAGTCTGGTGGTTGCTAATGTCTATGGGCGGACAGATGGGTCACCTGTTGGTAAGTGATCACCGCTTACCATCAGGTGACCCATCTGTCCGTTTGCCGGCTTATAATATTTAAAAAAGGAAATCGTAAGTGTAAAAAAACCCGTTTACGTTTAAAATATTTTACTAAACATTATTAGTTATGATATTACTTTGAAAACATATGTTTATATGTCACGTTAAGAAATGCTACTACTGCTACGATAGTGTTAACTTAACGCGTTAAAGGCTGGTAACAGATAAACTACGGTAACATGAATAAACTCTTGACAGGATGACAGTTGACGTTTACAAGATGTCAGTTGATATTTGATAGTACATTTTCCCGTCTACCTTACGTCTAATCTTAAAAATGAATTGATGTTTGTCAGTCTCGCTAAAACTCAAGAACGGACGAGACTGAATTGAACAATTCTATTTTTGGTGTGCTCAAAGTAGATCAGGGTAGGTTTTAAAGCATAGAAAACAAATGATTCTTGGAGTATCTTATGTTAAGCCAAACTATAATAGATATCGAATTGTCCTCTTATCAAAAGTTATTATATTATTATTTGACTGGCCTGTTGGTCTAGTGGTTAGTGAACCTGACTCCTGAGCCGAGGGTCGTGGGTTCAATTCCCACCCAGGACGAACTTTTCTGTGATGAGCAGGAATGTTTATTCTGTGTGTCTGGGTGTAATAAT
>DWKC01000691.1:0-11806 GCA_018249195.1 Racta chiria
GTTGTAAAATTTAATTGTGGTCGGTAGTTCGCTGAAGATCGTTACACACGTCACGTACAAAGTTGATACATATGTTCATGTTCTTATTTATGAGATTAACAACTTTGGTTATACTGATCGTACCTAACCATTTTCGGGTTTTCCTAGGCCACTTTATATAATAAAAGAGATTATCCTTTTAGATATGTCGGATGAATATGGAAGAATTATCAAAATAATATATAAGACCACTGACGAAGAAGCATACTCCTACCCTCTCTTTCTAAAATTATTCGCACGGATGGCACCGGAACACTAATATAATTACGAGAGTTCGAACTATATTTTTGTTCTAATGTAAACCTAACCGAAAAAACACCTCATACTACTTTTAACCCTTAGATATTTGAGTATAAGGTAGCAGCTTCCAATGTATATCAATCTATGACTATAATAATAAATAAATCCCTTTTTTTATAATTCCGTCTCGGTGAAACCGTACAAATCTATTTAAAAAATATTATTTAATTTTCCCGATAACTGCAGTATTTGGCCACTCGATTCCATCCCTGAGTACCGATATTTGTTTTAGCGTCACGGACTAAGAGGTCAGTTCACATTATTACTTAGCAAACGTAATCCACTGAAAATGTGTTGCAAGTCAGTACTCTCCATAATCGTATAATGATATCAGTATATGTATGGCTCAGCTGTATCAGTAACTAACAAATTGAATTATTTATTTTAATACATTTCATGCGCTCGTGTTGTAAATAAGATTGCGTATTTTAACAAATAATATTCACTTTCAGGCCTATAAGGTAGGTTAGGTTAGGTTAGGTTAGGTATATTTACAACTTACAATTTGAGAGCGTTACTCGAGAGCATTATTGTTGCAACGATGCCTTTCATAAATATTTTATTTTGTTTATAATAAATTACATAAAACAATTTACTGCAAGTAAAAACGCCTAATTAGGCACAATGCTAGTGACGAGTTTATTAAATGAAATTAGAATGTTTCTGTATAACAACATGAATATTGTCATTCTTATAAAACATACCTGTGTGGATAGATATATGGAATAAGTGTAGTTTTAGAAGGCGAGGCGTTATCTTAGGTTAATAGAATGTAACAATGTGTCACCAGTGTCAAGACCTTCCTATCCATCAGATAGGTACTCGACAATTACATAAATATGCCGATACATATGCAGTATAATTCTAGTATGCAATAATACGTGTATGCTGCCCTTTCTACACGTCGATTGATATTCATGGCGAATTAAACCACAAAACATTAAGTGCTGTAATCCCCTAGCTATTCCAGAATATAGTTTGCCCAGATCATATTACTATGGTGTTCCTACGTTAAGAATCTCTCTTCCTATCGTCTAATAGATTAGCATTCGTTCAATACTATTGCTCAAGTGATATGATCTGCAAAATGTTACAAACATCGTATATAGCAAAACAAATATCATAGCCGATTTGTGCGATGTTAACCGCAGACTTAATTAATATACATAGTTACGTACAAGATCTTAGCACAGAAATATGCCCTTACAAATATAGCAGGAACAAATGACATCAATGACCACAACAATCGAGTCGAGCCCCAACTTGTACGCAGCTCATCATTTATATCAAAATTAAAACATCTACGACGCCACAGAACACGGTGCGCCGGCTTTTCGACAGCGTCGTCAGGTCGATTCGCTATAAGTACATTACTACATGGTCATATTAATTCAAGCTGTGGCCCTAAAGGGGGGACGTTTCAAGTATTCGGTTTACATTGTTAAGACACTCGCCCCTGTCTGTGACGCATTGTGTCATATCCGCCGTGTTCAAGGCCAACACGCGTTAATTATTAAAACCCTACGTACCGATATACTTCAAATAACAAAACATCTACAGCCGTAATTAATTCACTTCATACCCCAATATGGAAAAGGTGCCACAAATTGCCATAACCTATCTTATGTGAGCCCTATTAATTAATTATTAGACAATTTTTATGTACATAGTAGCTAATCATAGTTTTATTGTTTATTGGTCTCTAGTTACGTTGGCATCTTAAACTTGTTTTCCAATCTCCATGAACGGTTTTAAATATCTCGAAGCACATGATACGTACATTTGAGATTGTGGCTTATTGTCTGACTTTTTTCTTATCTTCTTTACCGGCGCTGTCACGCTCATCTTGCCATGCGTCCACCTCCATGTGTCTCCCAGTTGGAGGTCACAGGATTCAGCTCTACAGAATCAGCAAAGAAATTGACTTTGTTAAAAAATATTCTATTATGATGTATGATGATTTATGCAAAATATTGGGAGCAAATATTAATTACCCTAAAGCTATTAACCATCCAGCCCAGCCACCCTGGGGCCGCTACGTGGTTTTTCAGTAGGCACTTGTAATGACTCTAAATAAACATAAAAAACTAATTGACCGCCCTACAGACTTCTGGAATTAAGTAGTGATAAAGAACAGATAGATTGGCTTATATAATTGTAATCTTAGTTATCTATTTTGAGTCTAGCGAGACATAACCCCGGTCACTTACCTACCTATAAATTTATTATTGTGCAAACGTATGACTCATATATTATTAAATAAGCTCCCTTCTTTAATAGAGTCTTTGTTTGTGTACAAACAGTAGGTTAAGGAAGGTAAGGTTATAAAAAAAGTCGAATATAAATCAAAAAATAGAAATAAGTCCACATAGACGTTACTTATATCGAATGGCAAGTACAGAATAGGTAGATCGTTTGCGAAAGAGGGACGGAGATAGTTAAAACGACGCCTACCGAGGAGGCCCACGGGCAGCGGGCGGTGGCCGGCCGCACAACCTTGAAATAATAATGTTCGGCAAAACAACGTGCCATAACCAACACCACAACATACTATAACCCGCCAAATTTTAAGGGTTTCGCCTAGCTTCACGTGGTCCTTGCATCAACTACATACCTAATACTTGGCAGTGCAGGTAGTCTTTCCAAATAGAGGTTCACACACTAAACGAACACACATTTCACTATTTGTTCCAAAAACAACTATTGAAATTAAAAGTTTTAATAGGTATCCGGGTTAGTGTGCTAGTGCTAGCTAAAAGTTATCATCAGCAGCATATTTTTTCATTTGATAATATGACTAGGATAGGTGTGTTGAAGTAAATGTTATCGTATAAATATCGTAAAAAGAAATGTTTTGGCAATAATAGTGTTTTTGGTTTATAACATTCATAAGATATTTATTAAAGTAAAGTAATTAATTACTTCTTACCATTCTTACCTCATCCCAAAAAGTAGTTATTAGTAGTATTATACTGTTTCTTATTCTGCGATAAATAATAAGCATACAATATCCTAAACTAGCCAGTATATCCAGACAGACGCCTGAGCGTTCGCGTAAGACATTTGATATATTACATTGCAATTTCCTATTGACCAGGGTGAATCTTGATTAACTATAAAAAAAATAGCGAATTTTGATGAGGCCCGTTAAAAAACACACCTGCTTAGGATCCTACTTACATTACTTACTTTAAATGCGATAGACGACAAACAATCGCTGACGGACAGCGATGACATTTGCTGTGACGCCAGCACACGGTATTACCAAGCCCGTCACAGACTCCGCTATACGATTGTAAGTGCAAGTAACTGCCGCGTTACAAGTGCAGTCGGATGTCGGAATCTGTCCAATACAAGTAAAAACTGCGAACCAATGCTGTCTGCCTTCTTGACAGGTGTCATCGCACTCTGTTGCTGACGTCTATAGTTTTCAGTTGTTTACTGCTGAATCTCATCTTTACTGTATACGAGGAGTGATATTAATCGTATTTAGTTTCATGCAGAATATTGATATTATCAAAACATATGACAGACAATACTTTATTGCACAGTTAACTTAAAAAGTGCCACCGTAATATTTGATCTTTCTCGCAGATACATCGCCTATAGTAAGATTTTTTATGCGTAATTATTTTATGCGTATATGCAAGATCTACCATAAATTCATAAGTTCGCCAAATAACAGAATCAAATCGGGTAAGAATTTTAGTTCCACACTTTTCAATAAATAGCAGATAAAAAAATCTTGAGTGAAAGTTTAACTGTGACAGCAAGTGATCACGTAATATAAAAGATTTCGCTTTTTCAATTGTTACATAACAAGTCATACTATCGAAGGCTCTTTTTAGGTCTATGTATTTTTAGTTACCGTAGCTCAAAATACCGCAATCAAACAAACCCACAGGGTAGGGATAATCTCCATTTTATAAAGGAATCCCTATACACAGTTTTATGCTGATAGATCAGCTGGTTCAGACTCGGCGTGGTCCGTCAATTAGAGTTTCATTAAATTGATATATAATTTTAATATTATAAAGTACATAACGTAAAAATACAGCACATTGCGAAGTTAACTTCGCAATAGTAATAATACTGGATGTGTATCTATGTAAAACCGCATTGTATAGTAATATCTTATCGATATTGATATACGTGCCACACGAAGGCCTAGTTAAGAAAATAATCTTGTAACAAACAGAAACAACTTTATAAAATTTACTTTTAATAAAAGTATCTTTAAAATTTGTTTAGTCTACTTACCTTGGCCATCCATGACCTTCTTAAAATTAATTCCAATGGGAAAATTGTTTTTAGTGTCGATTCAGACCCGGAATTATAGACCGCTGGAAGTCAACAAACGGTGTCCATTTAGTTTAAAGGTTTTACACTTATATACACCAAGTCGGTTCATAAGCTCAGTCACAAATGTGTCACAAAATATTTTTTACAGTTATATATATTAATTATATCCACACTCTGATTTTCAATACACCCCCATTACCTCCGTGTCTAGTCTTCGAATGCTACGGTTGAAGTCTGGGTTAAAGGGCTACACGTCAGGCCTGATGAAGTTAATTCCATGGGAGATGCAGCAGTTTTGAGCGCTTACTGCGCTATGAGCGTGCGTTCTATCTTGATAGAATATCCATTATGGGTTGGTAATAATTTTTTGCTAATGAGGACTCCCAACGTTTGTAAGGAATAACATTTTGATACACAACAGCATTGGTTTTCACATTTTATTCACAGAAAAATACTTCAGTTGAGGTTCAGTTGAGAGATTTTGAGAATTCAATCCAAACTATGATTGGTGCATATACACTCTTGCGTACTTCTTCAGTAATGCATATATTTTATAGTTCTATTTGTTTAAATCTTCTTCGCAATCGAAGACCGAACAACAATTAAGAATTGCTCAGTATATGCTGAGCCTCAAATTTTTCAGACGCCTTTAAGAAATACCTAGGTTTTCATCGATAAGCTAGGATTCGATACTCTCACTCACTCTTTAGAAGTTTTGGTTATCCCTCACCGAAAAGCTGACATAATTTGCTTACGGGTGAGATTTCATTGAATTTGCGCCCGTACTGCTTTGATGACCGCTGGTGTCCTAACTATACGAGGTCAGCCACGCCTTAATAGGTATTCGAAGCTCAAAATTTAACAAAATCATTTGATAAAAAGATAAACAAACATTACCTTTTTTAAATTTTGCAGCACTTCAAAATCTCAGTAGGCGCGTGATCGCAGCGCTGCGCCGCAATAATCCCTCCTCTGCCTTCCTTTTGTATCCAGTCCATTTTGACAAATGGAACGAACGCAACTTCATTTTTTATTTAAGATGGCTTAAAAGTTCCTAATCTACTCGCTAAAACTAGAATAATTATGTACTAGAGTTTTAACTTGGTAAGTAAAATTGGTATCTATAAATTCTACTTTCAGCTGTCCACAAAAACCATCAACAATAAGGTTCACCGCAAAGAGCATCATTGGACAATGGCTTTCCCCAACTAAATCTTACTACTATTCGGCCACTGCCATAATGTGATTATTTTCAGAACAGAAATCAGTTCTACGCCTACGACATCCTCTAGGATACAGTTACCGATAAATCAAATAAATAAAAAGGATTTTTATTAAATTATAAACAAGGTTTTATCTTTGTACTAGAAATAGTTACTTTGAACTAAAAATATTTATTTAAGGTGTTGCTTACACACGATTTGGGTATCAAAGAATTCTTGGTACCCATGATCAACGAATTAATAAAGATCTACTACCGAGTTTACAACTATAATAACCTGTGCTGTGAGTTAGTTTTCAGACCATAATTATTAAAAGAATTTATACTTCTTTGATATCTTCTGGTTTCCTGTACCTGTACCTAAGGGGGTTTAGAAACGACGATGAGGCAAAAGCTCAAAATATTGCAAAATGTGCTGTGTATGCTCAAAATATCAAGTGCATACGAAATATTATTTATTATTCTAGAGTTTAGAGTAATTAAATTAATTTGAGAAATTTCTTACTTAGTTTGCACGTAACGAAAATCATTTTTTCAATGACTATTTTAAACTTATATATCAGATGAAGAGAACATTTCGCTCCACCCTAAACTTGATTATATAGGTGGCCCCCATGAGTGCAAACAACTTTTATTTTGATTTTTAATATTAAGAGCAGGCGAGCAGACACTTGACAGTAAGTGATCACCGCCGCCGTGGACATTAGTAACACCTAGCTTGGGCGTTTCTATTGTCTAATAGACTGGCGGGGAAGAAAAAGAAAGAAGGGAATCAGTACAACGCTGACTGAAGCAACCGGAATCAAACACGACACTAACTGAACCCAGACACCATTTGCGTAGTCTTCACAGTAAGATCGGATGAAATGGAACATTTAAATTAAAAGTGCTTAATATAACCTCAATATCTATAAATACTGCCAATTAAGACGAGCTATCAACATAGACACATTCGACATCCATATAATAGTACCATACCATACCAGTGTTATAGAGATATACAGATATTTCAGATGCATTTTTATCATTGACAATGTCCGTCATAAAATTATTATACTACAACTTATATATATATATATACAATGCTTATATTATTTCTTCAATGCTGAAACTACTAGGTTATGCATTCCAGATTTTCAAGTCACTCAAAAACTTGTTTTTTCCGGTTGTATGTTTTCCTGTTCTCTAAATTAAAATGTCTGGTGTACGCATAAGGATGTAACCGCTGCTGCCTCAATTATCAGCCTCATCAATGCCAGACAAACACATTTACTGAATGCTGTTGTCAGGATTTGCTATTCGGGAAGGTTCTAGTCTGGTCGTAATGCCGTAGCTAGAATTTGTTCCTCCTTATGTTCTGTAGTTTAGTATTCTATCTACATTACAACTAAAATTTACATTTCGTTCAATTTGCAATTATTTACAGGTTTAGATTCGACTTCTTGAGGATAACTTTTTGATAGTATATGATAGTAGTGACGAATGGTTCGGAATATTTTAGTCATACAGCCGTGTGTGTCAGTGTAACCACTACGTTTACTAATTTACGCGTTAACAAGTTTATTTTCTATAGTTTCAGCCACTTATAATCAATGGGAGTAAACTGTAAACTGCATTTCATTTTTACGATTCCTTTATTGCGACCATCAAGAATTAATAATAATCGTATTTATATTACGTCCTAAGAAAATAACGAAACAGTCTAAAATTTCTTTAATTTCTTTCCAGACTAATAACCCAGTCAATTCATAATATAATTCAATTAGTCCAGAGGAATGTAAAGAATAATATTGTCTGACAATAATAGAACTGGAAGAGAATAGCTTGGACCAAGGAAGCAGTAGATATTTCTACGAATGCTGCTCAGCGTGTCGGAAGTATGGTTAAGTTTTCTACATAACCATACTATAAAACTTAATTGCGACCATAAGCCGTCAAGATCTGCCATTGGAAGATAATGTAAAGATAAGCAAACCATAAAATACATTATTTTTAAACAAGAATAAGAAAATCAACACCTTCAATAAAAACTAATAGTCAATTGAGCGATCAGATTGTCACACGAGCTATGACCAATGGACATACGAGTTTCTTATGGACCATGTCGCTAACATTGACCGAGATAGCATCTTACTTTGTTTCATCCGACGCTCCAACCTTTAAAATCTGAAGATGATAAGCACTTATAGCTGAATGAATGATCAGCGAGAAACACAGGATCGAGGAATTTAAAAATACCTTAATTGGTATTTTATGGATCGAGTGCGATTTGATTCGATATGGTAATAATTGTGTGTAACAAGTAAAAAAACAGTAGGCAGCTATAAACAATATCGCAGTTTTTAACGATTTATGCATGCGTCCTGCAAGACAACATAGCTGACATTTGGTATAGTAAAAACACAAATTGATCATTAAATTGAATTGATTAAATTGATGTTAAAATGGGATTAAAATTGTTAAATTGTTTGAACAGCTTATGTTACACCTACTTCCGTAAGAGTTCATAGACCCAAGCATGGTATAAGAAAAATATCTAAATAAATAAAAACAAACGCCAAATGGTAAAACGTGGGAGGCGTCAATACGACAGCAATTTATTTACAAAAAATTGCTAGCAATACCTTCGTACGTACTAAAGTCTCAAAATATCGTGTCATTATTATTCGTGTTCCGCAATTTGCAATGCTGTTTTATTTAGGTGTCAAAAGCACAGGACGCGTTATGAGTCATAACCCTAAGCGAAATCTATAAGCCGCTAATGCTGAGTTTTATATCGTGAAATATGTGCTATTTGCGTTAATTAATAAGATTTACTGATAGCCCAGCGCGTACGAGTTACCTTGGGAATGTGTTAACCGGTACATCAATGTCAAAGAAGATGTCGACTAGCTCCTCGGCCTCAGAGTCTGGCGTCACTGGTGTTAGCGAAGGAGGCAGAGTGGCAGACGGAGGGGCCGCTTCAACCGTGTGGCCCGGGCAGTTGAAGGGCACGGGTTCGGCCTGCACCATCGGCAACATAGCTACAAAATTCTCCAAAATCCCTCAGAACCACCGCTATCGAGACAAACTCCTTCCTTAATAAAGTTATAACACGATTCGTATCCGCATCCAAATACACACTGCATTGCGCCACGCTTACCGCGACGCTATTTTATAAACAAGTATTAAAAAAACAAAACACTCGGTTATTACTTTTAAAACGGTATGCACAACGTAATCGTTCACAATGTTTATATCAATACCTAGTCCAAGGAGTCGAACACCGGGTGAATTACGCAGCTAATAAAGTAATGCAATTTTCTATCGATATCCGTGCGAAACGTTCGCTACAAAACAACGACGAAAGTCAACTGAAAGACGAGACATAGATATATATACATCCTTGTCATACAGTGCTTTACAAATTATCAACACAGCGCGGCGGCGCTGCGCGATACGGCTCGCGGCGAAGGCGGCGGTGCGCGGAGGTGCGGGGGGGTGCGGGGCGGCGGCTTCAGACTGGCTCACTTGTATCGCCGCTACAGTCACTCCCACGTCATTACCATCTCGGTGAATCTCGTTCGATCTCGCTCGCCGAGACGATAATAAAACTACGCGTCGTCTAATAACGCCGATGCTCCACGAGAATACATTTTATGGAATTTAGATAATTAATGAACAAACTTATTTGTTTATTCATAAATACGACAAACACAATTATTCATGCATTATTAAGCAATTCCTATTTTATTGTTATTTCTTATCATCGTTCATTCTTTTTTTTGGGTTTGTGCATTTAATGTTCAATTTGTTGGTTCAGCAAATAGTTGAACTTGACTAAATTTGATAAAGTATATAAGATATAGCTGTAACGGGCATAAGATACAAACACGTCGAGTTAGGGAACCATAACACCGTGTTCATAGAGCACAATTGGGCTTGTAATCTGCACCTATATGCATAAAAAGCAGTAGACAAACAAAAACTTTATAGGTTCCTTTGTTTCACGCTTATAATACCAACTAGTGTGTGAAGTGGTATTAGTAAAATGATCTATATATATTGAAATATGCAATTTTGGTTAGTTTACATAGTTAATACATAAAGTTAATTACCGCAACCATACATGTTAATTAAATAAGAAGCTGTGCTCATAAACTAATTATAATAATAAAAGATGAACTATAGCAACGTACACAGCGCATGCGGTGTAACAATATTGTATCGTGTGTGCGGCTGCAGCGACGTAGATAGCCGGCTGTACGTATCTATAAAGCATGAAAGTGAAATGGAACAGTATTCGTGTCAAGTGCACAATTTAGATAACAAGGTCACGCCTTGCATAATCAATTTTAGTGATATTACCTAAATACAAATACGATATGTGGCATTACCAACTACATGCGTAACAATAGTAGGTAAACGTTATAATTTTACTTTTAATTTATAAGTCGCAATACCTACTTACTCGGTTTATGTGAGTGTAATTATTTGACAAAAAGCAACGCCTTTGTTAAAAAACAAGGACAATGAAAAAATATTTTATTTCAATTTCTTTAAGTAAAAATATAATATGTTTTACGTTATTCTGTAAGTTATTGTGTAGCGCAGGGGACGTTATAATATTTTAAAAGTAAAGAAACAGATGAAGGAAGAGCGGTGGCGCGCAGCGTGTGCAGATATCGGTGCAGGCGGCAGTCGGCAGGCGGCAGGCGGCCCCGCAGATCTATGTCAGTAGGTCACGGCAATGACGTGGTACACGGCCGCCGCGAGCCGCGAGCCGCGCACTTCATTCTAATTCCGCTTCGCCGGTGTCTTCGTATATCGACTAGCTATTTATGCCCTAATACGTTAACCTATCAAATTGATACACTGCTCACTCGCATTCGTCTCGTTACAAAACACCATTCAGTTTTGCACTCACCTATTTTGTTTCGCGTTCGCCCAACACTTTGTTTTACACTGACATTGACCGCCTCTGATGTGTAATTCACGTTGCCACGTGAGAAGAATACTTTATTTATTCTTGTTAATCGTTATGAAACACGGTAATGGCCGATGGGACTTACCGTACGGTAGGGCCTACACAATTGCATTAGTCAACAGACTGTACTACAGAAAATAATTATCCTGTTTCGTTTCCAAGTAAAAACAGCTGTGTCAATGTAAATTTAATGTCATTTGACCTAATTAATATGTATTGTATTATTATTACGTATCATTTCAATCCTATATTACTGTGGTAGGTGCAAAATAATAACATCTATACATATAATAAAACTGTAAAGGGGGTCGATTCTGTACATTTAAAATAAACTCAAAATAATACTTTGAGGGATCTTCGTACAAGAACCTAACAGAAGCCAAATACATGATTTTAGATTTTTTTGTCTGTCTGTTGTTCGCCTTTAACAGCAAAAATTATGGATGATTTGGCGACGACTTTTATTGTACAGATATTAGACCTTGGCAACAAATAGGTTAACTTTTGTCCCGAGAAGAAACAGCGAGGTACAAGTTGATCATTTATTGGGTAGAACAACGTTTGGCGGGTCAGCTAGTAACATAATTAAAATATAGCTATATCAAAAATGGCTCTTATAAAGCAATAACAATACCACCCCTGAAATATAACCAGATCTCACTGGCGACCGGCTCAAAAAGTCAAACTGACCGTTATGCGGTATAATGTGCCACAACTATCAATAACAAATACATTATTATTTTCAATGTTAGCGTCTTGCCGAACCTCTTTATTCCATCCCATCACTTTGCTTTAAAATGTATTCCATTAACCAATAACCAAAGGTCTAACTCGAACGCCTCCTAAAAACCAATGACTAATTGCTGATTCAAGATAATTCTCTAGGAAAGAAGTCAGTTTTAAAGGCAACTAAGAACTAATTGATAGATCGGCTGCGATTGTTAAGAAAAATATTTTCTCCCTAGTTGAGGTTAAAG
>DWKC01000692.1:0-11792 GCA_018249195.1 Racta chiria
TAAGGATTTGTAAGAAAATTTAAGAGGTACCTTTGTATCTTCGAAACTTCTGAAAAAAGATGTACAAAAAAGAATTATATGGAAAATTGATTTATATGGAGATATTAACAAAAGGTCAATAACTACTTAGATATATATTATAATTATAGTAAGTTCTCAAATATAGGAAAAGTACAGCCAGAGTGGCAATCAAATTGGTGCATGAAAATTGAAATCGAAAGTAAAATTGGTTGTCTGAAAAGCAAATTGACATGTTTTCACGTAGTTTCCAAACATGTAACATATACTACAAGTATAGAAACAAAAATAAAGTGATAAAGACAAGACCTACATAAGTTATGTTAACTATAATGTTTCATATATTTACTAAAATAAAATCTGACTTTACGAACGTAGGTATTTTGCTATAAAAAAACGACGTTTAAAAAATAATATGTAAAGCTTTTTCAGGTGCGAATGAAATGATATATAACGATTTCATTAACGTATATATCCCCGTTCCTCAACGTGACACCTTTCAATAACCATGTCACTGTAAAATTACAACAGCCACAATATACCCAGTCTTTGGCGAGACGCCAAGAGGGCCGTGTCGTCCTACGGTAGGGCCGTGTTTACCCACAACATGCTCCAAGCTCCATTAAAAGATCATGTTATACAGAGCGTTTTGTACTGACCTACTTTAAAATGAGTTTCTCAACTAATTACAATTATGAATATTATACATAAGAATTAATTATGTTAGGTTAGGTATTAATTTTTGATCTGTATTTAAATGGTAATAAAAATATTGACAGACTGGTTCAACATAGATAAATAGTTAGTTTATTTTATTTATTATGACGAACTGCTGTAGATATTAGCTAAGAAGAAAGTTGTACCGTGCCATCTATTTTTCTTAAAACAAACCATTTAGGCAACTGAGGTTTATTTAGTTACAATATTTTACACTAGATGGCGGCTCAGCAAGACGCTGTTTGCCAGGCATACATCATGTTACTATGATGACTTACTTACCTATTTCAAGACAAGTAATTTTTGGACATTTAACTGTAAGATCATCGTTCAAACACTTAATTTGTCAACATAGTCACTATCGCCTCTATTGATCACGTAACGTCACGAGGTTCAAGGTTATCATTTGCATCTCGCCCACGCCAAATGAATCACCAGTCTTCCATCTCCCAGTGGCCAACGCCAAAATAATAGACCAACATGATTCTTTTCATACCTTTTCCATTATCGTTCATGTTATTTTTACGTATGCCAAAACCCACTTAAGATAAAAATAAAAACAGCAAAAATGTATTCATTAGCATTAAACTAATACTAACTTCAAATACGGAATAGGCATGGTAACGGTCGATAATGAATAAACGGAATGTTGACGAGATTTATTTTGTACCACGTATAAAGATAAGAATATCATTCTTAATTATAGTACCCTCCCTATTTGTGTTCCGTTTCGACATAGATCTGGCTGTAATACCTCACCCGCAAATGCGCCAAGACGCGTGACGCTCGTACAAACTTCGGTAGCATTGGCACTGAACCCGCAGTCCTTGTCTAGATAACGACTGTGTACGACGAACCGTATCAGACTCTGTGTCTCCTCGGTTACCCATACAATATTTTGCTAAACAACTTATTTTCCCGCTTACAGAACAGAGCGATATCAAAGCAAAGGTTAATAATCTTATTTACAGCCCGCGACCCAATCAAAATGATGTATACAAATTGCAATACAGATAGCAATGTTTACTTGCGCTGAATAAATCTGTGACAAATACAGGAAATTTTTGTTTGTTCCAGATGGTATCCAGTACAACTTCCAGCAGTGCCGCGACCAGCCAGCGAATGCAAAGCTCGTCGCAGCGCCTGCAACACATGACCGCATCCGAAATGAAAGCCAGTTCCATGAAATCAGACTTGTCAGAACTGAAAAGTTCGATATCTGAAATGAAAACATTAAGCAGTTCTGCTGCTTTAAACTTTGGACAAAGGTAATTCTTGCTTTTTTTGGCTTCAGTTTATGTAATGGTTTCAGCAGATGTTTTGTCAATAAGTGGAGATAACATCAACGCTTGCTCACCTGAACGTCCTTGGCCCTAAGCCAACTCCTACCAGTTGATTTTGCCGCTCTCTGTTTGCAGTTTCACGCCGCGAAACAATAGCAACAGCACGGCTTTCGTGCGGAAAACGTTAAAACATTTCGTGAAAAATTGTAGTATCGAAAAATAGTTCAAATACTAAAGTCGTGCCGTTCAATTTTCTGTGTTTGACACGTGCCAATTGTAAAAGTAGTTTTCGTGTGTTATTCCAGACTGAGAAGCTCGATGGAGAATATAGTAAATCAAGACGAAATGGCAGAGAGACATATCACCGATATTCGAGACCTCGGTGAAATGAGCGATATTGGAGATATGAGTGATATGAGTGAACTGGCCGGTGATGGCCCCCTAGTAACCTTCCCAGAGTCAGATACGCCGCCACCGGATAAGCCTTGTCTTCTCGCAACCAACTCAGCAGCGATGGGATCTAACAACGCTAACGAGATGAAATACAGTGCCGCCAGAATGACATCAGCTAGTTCCACGCGGGTAGTTACCGATGGTTATAGTGCATCGAAGTCAGCAGCTAACAGTGCCCGGATGCGACGATTGCAGCACGGTGACATGCAATACGCCGAACGCAGCGCAGCCGGAGCGTCGCATAGGCTGTTACAAGCGGAAGGACTCACTGCAGAACAAAACGCGGCTTATCATCAAGTAAGTAAAAAGTTAAACGATTTTTTGCTTCATTCAACTAAGAAACTCCTTTTTTCAATGATCGACATTGTTTGCTGCAAATTGTTATCCATAAATACTCATGAAAGTAATTGTAATAGGCTATTGTCTTAAAAATTAAGTGCAATGTATGTGTTGTCTCGAACTCCGTCGGCATGGAGCCATAAAGGCGCGCCGAAGGACGCGACCTCGCGTGACCGTATGCGATCGATATCCTCGAATGCCTCCGACTTCGGGCGCCGACGAATAGTTCAGTTGTGGGCGGCTCCTTGTAACGATAGCATCAGAGATTTTGGAATGTTCTAACTAAAGCATATCGTTCATCACCACACCGCGTTCGGATCATGGCCGGACGCTTCGTCGCTTGGACGGCTAGGGTGTTGCGACGAGGAGGATCGCCGGGGGCGGTGAGCTCATTTATCTCCGAACGCTTATCGTTACGTTAACCGCACCATGCTTGTCTCAGTCAGTGTTTGAACGTCGCGCGCGCGAGCACACACGGAAGTTAATTATTGCGCATGCGCGGTCCGGTACACGAATAGTCGGCTTAAATATAGAAGTGGAATGTCTGCCGGTGGGGGTTCGGCCCCGTGGCCGGTACACAGAAGCGTCCTGTCGCGTTTTCCTCAGAAGCCGCAAAACCCTTCGGTGAGAGTCCGTTACGAAAGCTTCAGAAAATACGTTGGCGACCTTCAAAATTGTGACGTCTATACACAAACTTAAAATTATCAGCGAAAGCCCACGGGTTCCTCGCTATTGGCCTATATCCAATAGAAACGATTCAGCGTACAATTCGAGTCGTGACGCGTACTTTTCATTATAAAAGTAGTTCTAGTCCAGAGACGAGCATGTACTGATCTTATTCGAGCTAGGCATCATGTCTTCCAAACGACGTTCGAGACCAAAATTGCGTATCATTATTCCTGTAACTAGAACATTTTTTTTTCTTTAAATAACATAAACAATAACAATTTGCAGTGTATAAAAACATTATCTGATTGGAATTTTCCACGCGATTTTCGCTTTTTTATGTGCATCAAAAACTTCAAAACAAACGTGTATTTGTGCGCAGTGACGTGATTATTTATGGAATATTTACGGTTTTAGGAGCAGCGGTCGCTCAAGGCAGGAGAAGTGAGTGCGCAGGAAGCTAACAATATGTTATCATCAAGTTCTCGTCTGCAAACTGAAGCCTTCAGTGCTGAAAAGAAGGCTATGGCTTCGGCACAGGCTCGGCAAACTGTAACGTCTAGCGGTATGTTCAGCCACAAGGAACACTCCAGTCTTGCACAGTCTAATATGACAATCAGCAAGAACCTTACCACGAAATCTACGTTACTTTCCTCACAGGTAAGTACCTACTTCAATAGATAAGTTAACGTGAAGGATTTATAAAGTCAATGTTAAGTAGTTTACTCAAATTATCAAATTTCGCAGTAATTAATATAGTAGATATAAGAAAATAAATAATAAGATTGAAGCTGGTTGGTTTCTTGTTACTATCACATGATAATTCAATCACCAAACAAAAAACATGTTACAAGAGTGCGATAATTTATTGTAATAATAGCTATATTTTGATGTAACGCTGATTTTTGATTCGCCGACTTAATAACTCCTTAATATTTCAGGTGAGTCAATTACTAAACGGAACCGTGAAGCCTGGCGATGAGGATTTATCCAATTTAACATTCGAAGACTTAGATAAACTAAACGCTAATTCAAATCAAAGGGACGTCGACCTCGCCATACAAAAATATTCTTACAGGATGAACGCATTTATTTCGTCTATAAAGAACAATCAAATTGATATGAAAAATGCTTGCGTGCACTTCAACCAACTCAACGAAATGTTGAGAAGAGCGTGGGCAGTACCGACATATGGCCACGAATTAGGATACTCCTTGTGCAATACATTACGGACGTCTGGCGGTTTGGATATCTTAATGGCAAACTGCTTGGAGTCTAGTAATCCTGAGCTGCAATTTTCGTCAGCAAAACTTCTCGAACAATGCCTTACTAATGAAAACAGAGCACATGTAGTTGAAAACGGACTAGAAAAGGTTGTTAACGTAGCTTGTGTTTGCACAAAACATGCGAACTCGGTTGATCATTCACGAATCGGCACTGGAATATTGGAGCACTTGTTCAAACATAGCGAAGGCACGTGCAGTGATGTAATCAAGCTGGGAGGTTTAGATGCAGTATTATTCGAATGCAGGAAAAACGACGTGGAGACGTTAAGGCACTGTGCAACAGCCCTCGCAAATCTATCGCTTTATGGCGGTGCAGAAAATCAGGAAGCCATGATAAAGAGGAAGGTTCCAATGTGGTTATTCCCCTTAGCTTTCCACAATGATGATAATATTAAATATTACGCGTGCTTAGCGATTGCAGTTTTAGTAGCCAATAAAGAAATTGAAGCAGCAGTGCTCAAGTCTGGTACACTGGATCTGGTGGAACCTTTCGTTACATCACACAATCCGTCCGAATTCGCCCGATCCAATCTCGCTCATGCTCACGGCCAAAGCAAAAACTGGTTGCAACGGCTAGTCCCTGTACTGAGTTCGAAAAGGGAGGAAGCCAGAAACTTAGCTGCATTCCACTTCTGTATGGAGGCCGGAATAAAGAAGCAGCAAGGGAATACAGAAATATTTAGGGAGATAGGTGCAATTGAGTCTTTGAAGAAAGTAGCCAGTTGTCCGAACGCCGTAGCGTCAAAGTACGCAGCACAGGCCTTGCGTCTTATCGGGGAGGAAGTGCCCCACAAACTGTCGCAACAAGTCCCGCTGTGGTCCATTGAAGACGTACGAGAATGGGTAAAACAAATTGGTTTTTCCGAATACGCAACAAATTTTTACGAGAGCAGAGTAGACGGCGATTTATTGCTACAGATATCTGAAGATAACCTCAAGGAAGATATCGGCTTACAAAATGGAATCAAAAGAAAACGGTGAGTACCTACTCGTTAAAATAATCATACTTAACGACTTGACACATACTTTGGCAGGGTAATGACGCTGAATCACTATTAGTACTCGACATTCATCTATTTCATGCAGTAGACAAATAATTTTAAAGTAACAATGTATGGCGATTACAGATTCACTCGAGAGCTTCAGCAACTCAAGAAAATGGCAGACTATAGTTCCCGTGATACGGGCAGTCTCAACGAATTTCTGCAGGGTATTGGTCCGGAGTACACCATTTACACGTATTCTATGCTAAATGCGGGAGTAGATAAGGAATCAATCAGAGGATTGAGCGATGAACAACTAGAAAATGAATGCCGTATAGTTAACAGCATACATAGACTGAGGATTTTAAACGCTATCCGAGGTAAGCGATTAATCATTGTGATAAACTGCTCTAAATACATTTTAGATAACACGCACCACCAATATAATTAGACCTATTTTAGCGCATACGTGGAACATACCAATGTTGACTTGTGAATTCCACGAAAATTTTACGATATTTTATGACGGTTACTGTTTACTATCCACATTCCGTCGATGTAAACGGCTCTATTTCACGTTCAACTATTTAAAGAAATCACACAATTTTGAAAATGGCATTAAAGTGGAGGAAGCTCGATTCCAATCATTAAATTCGGTTTTACTACATAACTGATCATAAAACTTCTGTAAAAAATAATTACACTAACATCTGTTTAATAACTTTAGTTCATAGCTAACACGTAGGACGATCATAGGCAAATAGGCACATTAACCAGAGTGGCTTGAATAACCTACTTTATTATAGGTATTCTTACGTATAAACATTGAAGGAAGCCTATTTGGGTAAAGGGATCTCGTGGCAAAAATGAAAACTGCTCCTATATATCCACAAACGTGATGTTGGTCATAATACCGATAGTAGGTATATATCTATCTAATTAAATACCTCATTTGCATGACTCTGATCAGAAAATTAAGCTAAATCATACATATATAATTATTCTTTACTAAAAATCCAATTATAATTAAATTGTAACAAATATTTAATAACCTATTGCAGCTTACGAAAGTACATTACCAATAAAAGGCGAAGAGAACATGGAGAAGAACCTAGATGTATTTGTGAGTTACCGGCGATCCAACGGCTCGCAGCTGGCCAGTCTGCTGAAGGTCCACCTCCAACTCCGTGGGTTCACGGTCTTCATTGACGTGGAGAGACTCGAAGCTGGGAAGTTCGACAATAATCTGCTGCAGAGCATCCGCCAGGCCAAACACTTCCTGCTCGTGTTGACTCCAAACGCACTGGAAAGATGCAAACATGATAATGAGCAAAAGGATTGGGTGCACCGCGTAAGTTCTTAATTATACTGTAGGCTATTCCCACACACGTGCACACACACGAACACATGCGATCGAAACAAGCCGCCGGGCTATTAACGCTTCATGAATGATCTCCTGTACATATTTGCCTATTTGAAATGACGGGAAGTGATTTTCAAATCCACTTTTTATGGAACTGTCTCAAAGCTTTTTAAGAATATACGACTACGACCCGCACTACGATTCGACAAAACTAGGTGCCGTAGACGAGATTACATTAATTACCTTGCCTTTTTTTATTTGTGCTACGATTTCTACAAAACGTAAGATGTTAATCCAAACTTACCAAAATACATTAGAGAAAACTGCATCAAAATTGGATCAGCCGTTTTTGAGATTAGCACGAACAAACCCACGGACATTTACAGATTTACGATATGATACTGGGACATACATATTATGATGATTACCCTTATCTATCTAAAACCTATCTAAACAGACGGCACGAAATTCTCTCATTGATGAAAAAAATCTGATCTCATATGTACCAGTCTCAGAAAACTTTTATGAATGAGCTAGAGGAATATCTCCCATAAAAGGTACGATCAGAGTGCGAAGATTACATCGATAATTTTTCAATAGCATTACATTTTCAAAGGAAATTTAGTAGAGTTCAAATGTCAACGAAATAATTATTCTGTTGCCTAAACTCTTATTTCAATTCATAATTCAATCACTGCTGCTGAAGAATAGAACTGTCCTCAACTTCGGTGATTAGTTTCCTCGCGAGCTAAATTAAGACAAATCTTTTGCGTCTCCTCATGAAAACCCTCTACAACCTACGCGATGTCTCAATCTGACTTCTCGTACCTAAAAAATATTTGTGCATATTACAGGAGATAGTGGCAGCGTTGCAGTCAAAGTGCAACATCGTTCCTATCATCGATAACTTCGAGTGGCCCGAGGCGGAGGAGCTGCCCGAGGACATGCGCGCCGTGTGCCACTTCAACGGGGTTCGGTGGATCCACGACTATCAGGATGCTTGCGTGGAGAAACTTGAAAGGTATGGGTGACCGGTAGTAGAAAAAATATGCGGCGAAAACATGAGCGCTTTTGTGCCTTGGAGGGCACTTAAGCAGTCAGTCTCCATTTTATATTCAGATGGCAGTCATTAAGCCTTGTCGGTGTCCTTCGGGTGCCATAAAAGCTTACGACACTTAGGTTGGCTTAGCAACCCTTCTATTAGAGCAGCGTAGTATGCTCTGAGCTACCTCAGTTACGAAGAGTTTTTGGACAATTATTGAAACTGGCATTCCGGGCCAAATTCGCCGCCTTATAGATATGTAGAACAAACTTTAAATTATTACTTTAATGCCACTAAACGTTCAAACGCCGATTAGAAAAATGGTAGAATGTTATAATCTTTATCAGGACGATAACACTCAACTTTTAATGTCAATTAAAAAAAAATCTTATCCTAATTTTGCCGTCCTACTGTCATAGATAAAGTTAACATAATTTAGCGAACATTGAATGAAACAGCACCCTATCTAATCTACTTAAATATTGTCTCTGAAGTGATCATTTTGAACCAATCCAGTATATAGTACTGTGTCAGTTTCGGATTGAGCTACGAAAAACTATGTTCGGCTTTTTATCCGATATACGCATATACATTATAATCAGATTGGATGGAAATTTAATGTTTTGGATAGTCAATAAAACCTACAGCTCTGATTGAAGTTAGAAGACAGAATGTTAGTCACTTCACATCATCATTGCAATTGTCCCATTGCTGGGCTCGGATCTCCACTCACAATGTGAGCGGTACAGGCCATAGTCCACCACGTTGGCCAAGTGCGGATTGGTAGACAACTAATTATATTTTAAAAATGAAAAATCTAACTTGCATCATTTCAGAGTTTAGCGGGTAAATACACGTTAAATTTTCGCAGATTATCAGTACATAATTTATGGAAAATATTAAAACACGCTTTTGTTCCAGTTTCCTTCGTGGAAAGTCCAATCTGGCAACTCGACTGGAAGGTCCGCTGCGGGGCCGGGACGTACCGACGCCGGGCACCGCGACCATCGGCCGGGGCCCACCCAACTACCAGCGGATGGCGTCGTGCGAGAGCCGCGGCAGCGACAAGGCTGATTGACTAGAACCTTTACACACCCTGCCGCCTGTTAGGTAGATTTTGGAATGTTTTCTTATTAATTAATATCTTTTAATACAGATGTAATTACTAGAACGTAATTATCACTTGCTTATGTAAAGGAAAGCTTCGTGAATTGTTGCAATGATAGAGATTCAAATTCATACAATTTATCGCCTCTTAGAAACCTATGAGTATAGCTCGATTAACAAAATTAATATTCCGATACTAAGAAGAACACCCCGCACTAGGATTTCCTGCATCCCAAGTGGTATGAGAGAGAATTGATTTGTCACAAATACACATGACCTAGAGCCCTAGAACCGAAGCGTTCATAGCCCGGCGACTTGCTTTCATGTAGGTTCATGTAGGTTCAAAAAAGTTAAGCAACAACGGGCGTGGTCGGTAGGATGCGTGACCGCTATTGGTAATAATTTAATGAGGGCTTCCATACCTCAGAAGGCACGTAAAACCGTTAAGATTGCAACAAACCACTAACCCCTCCACCAATCCGAACTGTAGCAACTTTTTAATAAAAAGTATTATCTATGTTACTTCTAATACCTCCATAAGTATATGTACAAAATTTCATAATGATCGGTTAAGTAGTTTTCGCGTGAAAGGGTAACAAACAAACTTACATTCGCATTTTATTAGTAGGATTTTGTATTACCTTTATCTATAGACAGTGAGCATTTCCGATAAAGTGGTCCGTTAATATCTCATATGTGATTTATATTAAAGAGATTTATATTTATTTTACAGGCCACGAAGAAGCCGCCAATCATCGTTAGAAAAAGCTTCGCCAGCAATCTCACAAAGCTGTGACCAACTGTCTAGTAGTAGTAGCACATCGAAACCAAACTCCCCCGCCAACAACTTGTATAGTCTACCCGAGAGATTATCCGAAAGTAGCGATAATATAGACTGCAAAGAAATACAAGAAACTTCTCGTAGGTGTCGTAGCTGCGAAGGCATATTAGAAGGAGAAGAACAGATGCAATCACAATATTCTTTACGCACGCCATTAGACGCCGCCACGCAGACCAAGAGGAAGAAGAATTTCATGGACAGATGTGTGAATAAAGTGAGACTCTGTTGATAGTTGTATCAGTAAACATGTGCAGAGTGTGTAATATTGACTGTTATTGGACTTCAATCGCATTTTAATGTGAATCTTATTATTGTACAAATAGATTTAGCAATCCCTAAGTTTATGACCTTTACAGGTAATAAGTATAAAATAATTCTTACATAATTACGTAAAATCGTCATAATCTATGTGTTCAATATATAAATAATTTTGTTAATATTACTTTACTGAGTCAGATTCATTTCAGGTGGTGATATTAAAGATTTTCAAAAAAGGAATCCATCATATGTATAAATATTATTGATAAATTGAATTTAATTATACCCTCATTGTACAGTACAGGTGGCGGAGACGAGGGTTATTCATGCCCACTCGTTATTATGTGGTGACTGAGAAAATCTATTGATTGTATCGTTCGTCCGAAAAGCAATCATACTGCCCAGACTTTAAGTGTCATTTGCTTTGTATGAAAATTGTGTAAGAGAGCTTTGAGATTATATGAGAAAATAAATTAATGAATCGGTTCTGAACATTTATGGCTGTTCGCAATAAGTTATTTGAAATCTCTGGATAGATAAGTTAGCACACACGTATAATATATACTTATTGTAAGCAAAGTAAAAAAAGGAAAATATTTTCACAGTTGCTTGGCCTCACGGCTCACCATTTATCGATCCATAATATTATTTCGAACGTATTTTACTAATAAAACAAGCAAAAATATACCGTTTCTAGGAAATTATGAAATGCTCATAGCCCGGCATCTTGCATCAACTCTAAGTGATCAACCAAGTTGGGCATAATTAAGACCCGTTTACTCGGTAACCCATAATGACTAACAATCTAACGATATAAATTGGTATGGAAGTGTTCAAGATTCTTGTACCACCCACATATAATATTTTTCGTTACTAAAAGCGGCAGCAAATATCACGCATTGAATGGGCTTTACATATTACGAACATTTTTTGTAGGCAATAATATTAAAAGCACCTACGATGAGCTACAGATGCCTTCTAGAAGCTTCAAAGAAAATATTTTTTATCATATAAATTCTTGTAATCAATCTAACATTCTCGTATTTATCTTCTTAGAATTAATCATCCACTTTATTACAGTTGAATAAACTTTCGTAACAAATATGTCTTTGATATTAAGTTTGAATTTCATTACTGTTCAGAAATGTATGTTATTTAGACAAAATTATGTTATATGTAATATCTTTGCTATATTATGAGCCATTAATAAGTTATAAGTTAAACTATTCGTAAGATCTGGTGAGTCAGTTTACATAGCCTACGCAATTTATTTTCAAACCCTGATGCAAAAAAGAGGTGTTTTAAGATTGTACTCGTAGCAACATAGCGTCAAAAAATTAAGCGTTTTTGAAGTTGTGTTTTTTATTTCAAAAGTAATTCTTTCTATCTATCTTTATATATATATATATCCATTTTTCTATATATATATATATATA
>DWKC01000693.1:0-11792 GCA_018249195.1 Racta chiria
CATTATATTTTCATTCATTCAAATTCACGTTGACACTTTCGTGTTTGACATTTTTCGCATGATTGTTTTTGCGATTTTGCAATTTGAGTTTTTGTATTATTGAAGCGTCTTGTTTTAATTTAAACAAATATAATTTTCCGTTACTAATGTAGAAGAAACCAAATCAAAATGTTAGGGCAGTTTGAAAACGTGGGCTCGTCGATACCTCACTGTAACGGCACAACACTGCGATATGATCAAGCATGTTTGCGAATTTTAACGAACGAAACAATATTTTTTTGGAGCCAATTCATTGAATGCGAGGATTGCAAGCTGCTGAGGACAGCTCAGCTATCAACTTCGGGTGACATTATCCTGGAAACCATAAGCCCGATCCGTTACGCGATCAGAAATGGTTACGGCGAAATATGCAACGGTAGTATCTTTTGTTACACGTTCTTTGTTTATTGACATACAAATCCTGTTATTACATCGATTGTACAATTCAGTTCTCTGTTTAAAATAGTACAGCTGCGCTTTATGAAATCACATAATTGAGTTAAGATTGCTAATTATAACGATTTGTTATCTGTGAACAGTTTTCTCTTTAGGTCAAATGAGTCATAAATTGCACTGGAGTCATGTGAACAGGACATACATATTAATATATGTACATTACTAAATATGAATATGGAATGAATGTGTGTTCCCTTGGCTGTATATATATTTTGTCCAACAAATTAAATTTGTATATCTCATATTCGGCTAAAAATGCGTCATAAATAAGTTATACATTGTTAAATTGGCATAGAATGAAAGATATGCAATTACAATTATTAATACGTTGAAAATAATAACATAAATAATTCTTTTTTTGGTGTCAGGAATAAAAATTAAGTATAAAATAGGTACCTAAACACAGGTTCGGTGTTAATTTTTATATTTCAATACTAAGTTAACATATGAAATGCAGTTTTTTTTATTAAAATAAGTGTTAGTGCTTCACAACAATCCCACCTGATGATAAGTGGTGATGAAGTCTAAGATGTGGGGCGCACTATTTTTGTAAATGCTTATTCACTCTTCTCTTGAAGACTCCTACATTATAAGTGGACGGGAACAGTTAATACAGTGATGTTTTATACAAAAAATATATATGTATGCATCTTTGTATATGTTTACATAATACAAATAAAAAAAAATCTCAACAATAAAACAGAAATTAACAGGTTTCCAAAGTTATATGTTGCAATAAATAACATTTAATTAAAAGAAAATAAATTATCACATTGATTGATGTGTTGTTAGTTATAATGTAAATGAAAATGTCTTCAAGTTATGAGTGAATAGGCTCTACTAAGTTAGCGTGCTTCACCATCAAAGACTAACTCGCTACTTACCATCAGGTAGCACTGTAGTAACTTATTGACTTAAAAAAGAAAAACATTAAAATGCTTATTAAAATTGATAAAGATACAAATTCTGATTGGAAATGATATGATTGAAAAACATAAATTTTACATATCATATTACAATACATGTCTGCAAAATGTTTATTGTGTGACTCATTCATTTGAATGTACATGATTCATTGTACAAAATATATGGTGGTTATATATTTAAAAAATGTTGTTCTGTTTTTAATGTAAGTCACAAACTTGCAAAAGAATGCATATGCTAAAAGTGGTGACTGTCACCAATGGACATTAGTAGAAACAAAAGCATTACCGTTGTATTGAATACTAAGAAGTTAAGCAAGATGTTGGTGACCCTTACTCAAGAGAACATAGCACATCCCTAAGGCGAATCCAAAAGGTCATCCAAAAGGCGAAATTTATGTGATATAGTGAGAGTAAGAAGCGTTCATAGCCCGGGGGCTTTTTTCTATTGTATGTGATCTAAAAGTTAAGCATCATAAATTATCCAGTTATCATCAAATTCACGGTTCACTACAAACGTATTGCATACTAGCTACACAGCTAGTACACATAGTAGTAATAAACTAGTAGCAACCACCACAACTCCGTTCGCCCGGAATTTATATAGCCGGTTTACTTTAAAATGATCCTACGTTTTTTTAAAAAACATAATATAATATGCCCCTAAGTGTCAAACCAAGTTTAGCTCAATACATCAATGAAAACCGCATTCAAATAGGATGAGCCATTTCTGAGATTAATGCGAACAAACACAGACAAAAATTCTAAAAAAAAGTCGTTTTGGGTTCTATTTCTATACAAACAAAAATTATATATATATATATATATATATAATTATATAACTAAATAAGTATTCAAATTGTCATAAAATAATATTTTGATTACCTAATAGATATAGTCATAAACAAATAATCTGAAATGTACCTAGAAATTTTACTCATTTTCGATATTTAAAAATCCGTTTTTGTTAAAGTTTTCGGGATGGGCGTAAACTGCTGCGACACAGTTTTTATTATTGCAACAGTTTAGGATAAGCTTTTTGTATTATTCAGTTTTTGATCAAATAAAATCTTTTAAATCTTTAAACCTCCCCTATAAATTTCTTCCATATTTTCCCCAAGTCCAGACAGTGATTGGTTACAGATTGATTATATGCACAATAATACCCCACAGGGACATACGGCTTCGGAGAGTTTGGCCAGTACAGCATCAATGTGACCGAAGCGACGAAGGATGTGTGTCAGCCGCGTATGACAGCGGAGCCAGACGCGGCGCCCCTGCCCATCCTGACCGCCCTAGTAGTACTCCTCGCTATGGCCACCCTCTGGTACATTGTGAAGGGCATCGGGAAACGCGTGCTTGCTGGTCGTTGGTATGCTAGGTACTTTGCAAGGTGAGTTTTAGTTATATGTCTATGGACGGCTGTGATCACTTACCATCAGGTGACACGTCTGTCCGTTTGCCTGCTCTTAATATAAAAAAATGCATTATACTCAAATAAATTTTAAATTATACCCAAACGTAACTTTGTTTTTCATCATTGCAGGGAAGACAATGAACTGGGCTCAGAAACGAGGGTTTTGACGACTGAGGCAAGCTTGCCCCGCTCTCCCACCAGGTCGAGGCTGCGATCTCTGGATATCTTCAGGGGATTCTGTATTGCACTTATGGTAAGTATTTGGATGTGGACCAACCTGATATAATTATAATGAAAATAGCATTGATTGATAATATAATCAAACCACTGATTTGGTCCTTCGTGCCGGATATTTTCTGACATGAAAAACCTTACTGGCTATGTACCACCAGACGACCTGATTTTTAGTTGATTCGATGATATGGTATGTGGACAGCGCTACCCGTGGACATCTATAAAGGAGCAGGTGCACTCACACTGCACCTAAAGATCTTAGGTATGTGTTCTTCAATTTCGAGATAGACAATTTTAAAGTATAATATTATTATCATATGATATAATTGAAGTTAGGATCCGATCAACCACTCTATGGCATACGACTCACTTCTGACGGTGCGCAGATGGGAGTCTATTATTATTTGCACAGACCATGGGAATCACATCTAGTGTATTGGTCCTTCTAGCCAGATTTTTAAATTTTCAGATATTTGTGAATTCCGGTGGCGGCGGCTACAGAATTTTCTCTCATGCTGTATGGAATGGCTTGACAGTCGCCGATGTTGTTTTCCCATGGTTCGCTTTCGCTATGGGAGAGGCGTTGGTGCTGTCTCTCAACGCAAGACTACGTACTTCGCTACCGAGAGTTAGTGCTCTTGGACAGGTATGGTTAAAACTCTGGTAATTAAAAGCTTTTCTAAGGCTCGTTTAGTTATATTCTATCCAATTGTTCCGTATGTTACTAGTGGATCTGGGGTCCGTTGGTATCATATAGACCCAAATTGCTCTCACGTGACAGTCACACGTTAGTAACAGATGTTGGCTCCAGGATGTATTAGTCGACGGTTTGATGACCAGCCCCAATGTAGAAAGTTATGTCGCCCGAATGTCTCGGACAAGGCTTAACGACTGCTATATGTTGATACCAAACGGGACTCACGGGCTTAACGTGCCCTCGGAAGCACTTAGTGCCCAAAAATTTTCTCATCCTCTATTCCCGCGAACCCGTTGCTAGCTAACTCTATTGCGTACGGTCGACACAAGCCGCTGAGATATGAGCAGTCCTGGATACGGATCACTAAAAAAGCAACCTTAAGTGGTCTTTAGTAAGCGGCACGAGTCGTGAGCACAAATTATAAAGATGGAGGCAATGTTCACTTTCGGCCAATGTACGGCAATAACACGGGGGCGTACCCTATATACGACGAACATTGACTGACGGTCCAATCGTGTGTAGCTGCGGTGCGGGCGACGTCAATCCGACCAATGAAATGTCTGCTCACGACTCGGGTCGGTTCTTATACAGCTTCAATTTCACACCCCAGGTGGTACGACGGTTCCTCCTGCTGTCTCTCATCGGGATATGTCTCAGCTCGGTGTCAGCGTCCTGGTTCGACGTGAGGCTGCCCGGAGTGCTGCAACGTCTCGCTGCTATGTACCTCATCGCTGGTGCTCTCGAGTGTGCCTTCATGAGGACCAGTCAGAATATAACACCTGGTATGGAAAATATCATCATATCAGTTGTAGACACTATATTTTAGGTGTTGACGGTAGAGCATTTGTGTCCGTGTGCGTTTGGTTGTATGATTGCGTGTGCGTTTACGTATGTGCATGTGTGGGTTTGCGTGTTAGCATGTATATGTACGTGCGCGTCTTTATGTGCATCTATGTTGCGGTGTGGCGTGGGAATTCAGCTCACATTGAAGAATATGACCAAATTAGAAAGTAATACATTTTCTAAGCATATTTCAATGTTATATTTTTAAATTTTATTTTCATTGCTTTTTAGATCAGTTTGTAAAATTTGCAGGTCACTCTTTGTTCCGAGACATCACAGCTGGATGGCAGCAGTGGTTGGCCACTATCATGCTGGTATCTATACATGTGAGTAAAATTATCTAATAATATCAAAGCATCTTTATCTTATATAATATACTAGGTGCTAGCTCGCTAATAGGCCGTTAAATGCTTACTATATTTTTTTCTGGGTGTGAATCGAACCTCAGGCTTAGCAGTCTGGTTTACTAAGCACTAGACCAACAGGGCAGGCTAGCCGGTTACAAGATTATATGTCTTTTTTGAATTTAAACAGCTGTGCATAACACTATTGGTGCCAGCTCCGGGCTGTCCCAAGGGCTACCTTGGTCCTGGAGGACTCCATCGCACTGCCCTCGGGGATCATTCCCTTCAGAACTGCACAGGTGGCATCGCTGGATATATTGACAGGTTTGTCACGTAGATAAGTTATATTTTTAATATATTTTTTTTTATTATTAGGTTATAGTTAACTAGTTCCCGCCCGCAGCTTTACCTGCGTTGTGTGTTGATAAAAAGAAGCCTATGTGTTAGTGTATAATCTAACTCTGCCAAATTTCATTCAGATCTGTTCAATAGTTATTGCATTAAAGAGCTACAATCATCACCACCCAACCTCACAAACTTTTTCATTTATAATATTAGTTCATTGTCGCTTATTGGAATAACTTATGATTCTCATTCGGCTCCTTTGTAAGGTACTTCCTCTTATTTCTCCACATTAGTCATTCTCCTGTCCATTCTTCTTCTGTCACCCGTCTCGAAGCGATATGTTGTTGGTGTGTCTGGGGTCTGTTGGTATCATTATTGACCCCAGTTGCTTCAACAGTTTTCAGTCCTCGTTTCTCTATTGGTGACCCTCTGCCTGTTGTTGCTAACGTCCATGGACGGTAATTGCTTACCATCAGGTGTGTGTCTTTGCGTGTTTTACGGCATATTTTTTTTTATATAAAAATGTTGTAAGACAATAATTATTTTCTCCAGATTGATATTAGGCTCGTCTCATCTGTATAAGAGTGGAACGTTCCGGAAGATATACCACACCACTGTGCCTTATGATCCTGAGGGTCTGCTGGGCATCCTCTCAGGAGTGCTGCTGGTCCAGGCTGGAGCTCACGCTACGAGGATAATGCTGGTTTATAACCATGCCAGGTGATTGTTCTTGATTTCGAAGTCCTTATACTATTTTAGGCTCTTTGAGCCATTAACTGTTAAAAAAATATTCGCTACAAACCTCATTTATAACGTGAACATATTTACATTACTAGCAGTGACTCCGTTCGCGCGTAATTTACGTAGACGGAATTCTTACAATTGTCATATCTTTTTTATTTGTGCCCCGATATCAATAAAACTAGCCGTAAGTGTCAATCATAGCTTAGCCCGATACATCGGTGAAAACCGCATTGAAATCGGATCAGCCGTTTATAAGATTAACGCGATCAAAGCATAATATAAATCAAACAATTACATAAACAGATAAAAATTCTGTTTATGTCTGTTCTGTTCCGTTTTGTTCTTGTTTTGGTTCTGTTTCTGTTTTGGGTTCTATTCCCTACTACAAACTCGAACAAAGACAAGCAGATAAACATAAACAGACAAAAATTCTAAAAATGATGGTTTTGGGTTCTAATCCTTACAACCCCCCCTATAAGTCTCTTCCATATATCTTCCATGTACAGACAGCGATCAGTTACAGATTTATTATATGTATGATATGATGATGATACAGTTACAATCTGCAGCATAATTATCGTGGCCTTATAATAACGCTGTACGCTCACGCTTGCAGCGAATACGCTTTAAGTGTTGCAGCTTAGGTTACTGCTATTTGAAGCAAAATAGAATGGAAAAATAGCAGCATATTGACGTTTACAGAGAATCAAATTTTAGATTCTTTGATATTACAATTAATAACCAAGTGGGAAAATATAGTGAACTTGGCACATGTTGCGGTATTCTAAGATCTTTTGTTGAAATTAATTGAAACTTTGTTGAAATATTTTTTTTGGCAGATGCTATCTTGCAAAGGTGTTTTTGAAGTGTATAGAGTTTTTGAGTGAATAGATATTGTTTCTTTAGTAATACAATTACTCACAGAACAAAATTCCTTAATAAATTCAAACAAATTTACAAAAATGACAATAATGTATTTAAATTGATATTTGCTTCCAACAGGGCGCGTATAATGCGCTGGGTGTTCTGGTCAATCATCTTCGGTGTGACCGGAGGTGCACTCTGCATGTTCACCAAGAACGGTGGGCCCATTCCGGTCAACAAGAATCTCTGGTCAGTCTCGTTCTGCTTGGTGACTGCATCCATGGCCTTCTTCATCCAAGCTGTTCTATACTTCATTGTCGATCTGAAGACTAAGTGGGGTGGAAGACCGTTGTATTACGCTGGTAAGGTTATTTTTTCTAAAATTATAAAATCCTACTAATATCAATGCGAAATTGTAAGGGTGGAATCCATACTCTTTCACGCAAAGACTACTGAATGGATTTGAATTTTGCACAAAGATAGATATAGTCAGGAATAACATACAGGCTACTTTTTATCCTACACATAATGTTGGCGAAACCGCAGGCGGATTCAATCAAAACAGTCGAAAATCCTGTTTATACTTTTTATTGGATATGTTGGATTCTTCTGAGACATTAAGTTTTTGGAGCTGACCCCGATTAACAGAATAGCTATTGGAATATTTGAAAACAGTTAAAGTGGAAAACCCGATTTGGAACTCCAAGGGATCAGGAAACCGTTGGAGAGATAATGCTTTCAGAGGAAAAGCTTTTTTAATTTTAAGTCATTTATTGTTGAATGGGAACACCTGATTTGGAACACTAACGGATCAGTGACAGTTTTATAAACAGGGACCCGTTAGCATATTATGAACTCTAAAAAATATCTTCACCAACTTTGTTTTAGGTCAAAATGCTTTGTTCCTGTACATAGCCAGCGAACTCCTCAAGAAGCACTTCCCGTTCTATTGGCACATCATCGCACCAACACATGCCCAACTGTTGGCCACACACGCTGCAGCGATGCTCATGTGGTTGGCTGTCGGCATTGCTCTATACAAGAAACGCATCTTTATCACCCTGTAACAAGATCCACATTTGCTCGGCAAGCCCCAAGTGCTCAATGAACTGTTCAAGCAATATTCATTGTTGTGCATGTGTTAAGGACTGTGATTGCGTGTGATAGTGTTGTGTCAAGTTATGAGATATTAATTAACAGTTTAAGTCTGTTTATTGGTGAGGAATCTCTCATACATTCAGTTATTCGCAGGACGAAAGATGTTTTTTTTTTCAACTGGCACTGATGTTAAAATGTAACTCATATTATTTTTAATTTACAACCATTTTGGAAAACAGAGGGCACTTGAAGTCTGGTTTGTTGTTCTAGCAGTTGTTATCAGAATCAGAAGCATTCAAACTACGTAATACTTCTACTCCCTGGGTTTGCCATTAACCCCTCTACCAATCTGCCCTGGAGCACCTTGATGAGGCTCTAGGCCTCCTTGGTTATGAGGAGAAACTTGATAGTTTTAACTATGAATAATCCACTATCAGTAGTGGACACCTGTACTCAGGTACGGGTTTCTCCTTTACCTCATTAGACCAATTAGACCTGTATCTCGGCCACAGTGCGAAAAAAATATTTAACAATAATTGTTGCCTAGCAATCGGTGGCTGACATCGGTGTCAGACTGAACCTTTATTTGTTAACATGTGATTTATTAACTACTAGCTGACCCAGCAGACGTTGTTCTGCAATAAAATGTCAACTATTCGATCAAAATTCGAAAATAAATGGTAGGTACCTTTCATCATTCATTCTCTGCTTTCATTCTAATTTAAATCCGCATGAACTATCACGGCAATATATGAAATTCGTTGGAATGACAGTGGCACCGTCGAAAATTGGTCGTACCAACTCAGAAACCTTTGTGGGTTCATGCACAAAAACTTTGCTAAAGATGATCACATGATCAAATGCATAGTTTACGATTCTATAAAGGACATACAGACAAACATTCATTTTTAGATAAGTAGATGATACCAAGGGGTTAAACATGAAATGTGGTGGTTTCGTAAGAAAATTGTGACATTGTCATAGACTGGTGTGTTTACAAGTTTTGTCCAGACAGGAAAACGTAATTTAACTGGTTGAATGCTGAACGACGGTGGCATTTTAGCGGCACTCGTTGTACGCTGCTGATTGCCTAAATTAATTCTTCTCAAAATTCTTCTGAATTCTTTAATGTTCAACGCGCGTTAATCATTATAAATGATCATAAAATTGGTTCTACTTTATGACATGAGAAGTTTAATTATAATAATATTTTGCCTTAGATTGCAATCAAATCTAAATCGTTTATTTCATGTAGGTATTATCAATACACTTCATTCATTATTGAAGCTAATAAATTCATAGTAATAAATTCATAGTAATAAATTCATAGTACGCTACTAGTAATGTGGGAATGAATTGTTTTATCTCATCTAATCATATCGTTAGAAAGGTCTTTTTAAATCCTTAAAGGCCTTAACACCGTTTTTTCATCAATAGTTTAAAATGAATTAAGAAATAAAATTGTTTCGGATGGGTACGATCAACTGGTTAAGGAGATACAATGTCTATTGTATCATATAATCACAGTTATCGGCAGGTTCGTTACCAGCGGTGTCTTTTATAAGGTCGATTGGTGTCATCATTTGACAGCAGCGATAGCCTAGTGTTTTGAACTTTGGTCTCTTGGACGCGGGTTCAAATCCTGCTGCGCGCACCTCTAATTTTCAAAACTATGTGCGTATCACAAGTTAATTATCACATGTTACGGTGAAGGAAAACGTCGTTGGGAAACCTGCGCTCTCGAGAGTTCTCATTAAGTCCTCAAAGGTGTGTGAAGTCTACCAATCCGCACTTGGCCAGCGTGGAGTACAGCCTGTACGCCTCACATTGTGAGCGGAGACCCGAGCCCAGTAGTGAGACAGATTCAAAGAAGAGGTTGCAAAGAAGAAGTTCAATTTGATAAAAACAGTTCGCCTTACATGCTGGGTGTGGGTTGCTGAAGAAATGCAATAAAAATTTAAGTTATAACACTGAAAGGAGGTCAAGTACTCTTCAGATGTGGTTTAATAACACTGTGCGCGACTACCCTCAGCTCAGCAAACATAATATGTCTCGGATACCAGTTAGAACTGCTTCTGAGGTCGAGGATACCAATATTGAGCCCAGAATCGATACTAAGTCGAAGTCGTTTTATTTATTTCATCGTCGTTAGTTCGTACTAACAGCTCTCTTAACGTAACGTTCATGTTTTAACTGTCTTGTACTGTCGATGGTTGTGACCCTGCCTCCTGGGCAGGCATTTATGTCACAGAGTATATGTACCTACTGCCGAAGCAAGAATGTTTTGAGTTTTGATTATTATCTGTGTCTTTCAGACAACCCGCGACTTCTTCCGCGTTTGAATTAAATATAATTCTTATATGTTTTTATCTTTCTAAATTTTTTTAACATCCCACTAAAAAAAAAACTTTAAAAATAACGTATCCTATGTTACTTCTAATACCTCCAAACGGATGTGTACAAAGTTTCATAATGATCGGTTAAGTAGTTTTCTCGTGAAAGCGTAACAAACAAACTTACATTCGCATTTATAATATTATTAGGATTACGATGCTTAGTCCAACCGTAAGACCTTTTAAGCGACGAAGCCTTAGACTCTAAGGCAAAAGGCCTTAGTTTTTAACACGTAGATGCTTTATTTAAATTCAAAATCATTTATTTCGTCGTAAGGCTCAATAGCTTATATTGCGTACCAATAGCGTAGCATATATTGTTTTCAGAAGTACGTCCGTATTCCAAGTGATTTTTGTGGAGCTTCTTCTTTGCAACACTGTCACACTGTGCTCGGGACTCCACTCACAACGTGAGGGGTACAGGCTATAGTCCACCACGCTGGTCAAGTGCGGATTGGTAGACTTCACATACCTTTAAGGACTTTATAAGAACTATCTGGAGTGCAGGTTTCCTCACGACGTTTTCCTTCATCGTAGCACGTGATAATCCACATGTGATACGCACAAATTTTGGAAAATTTGTAGTGCGCGCATCTGTATTTGTACCCAGGACCTCTCGTTCAAGAGACTAACGTTCAAAACTATTAGTGTATCATTGTTTACAAAACTAGTTACTGTAAAATAACAGACTAGTAGATGTTATAATATTATTTTAAGCTTACAATCTATTCCACTTTACTTTACAAAACATAATAATATTCATTACCCTAGAACAATTAGCTGTCACACTGCCTCGGCTGGGAATCGAACCCGGGACTTACTCCCCAGTCGGTCACCAACTAAGCTACAATGACGTAACTTTACTGATATTGATACCAGCTGTGCCCGTGAGGCCGTTCGCGCAGAATTTTATATAGAAGGAATTTGTGTACCAATTTTAATAAAAATACCTCTAAGTCTCAATCCAAGATTAGCCCAATACATTAGTGAAAACCACATACAAATCGCATTAGCCGTTTCTGAGATTAGCGCGAACAAAGGCACAGACAAACAGATAAACTGACAAAAAATCTAAAAATAGTTGTGTTGGGTTCTGTTCCTTACTAAATACCCCTCTATAAGTTCCTTCAAATATATCTTCCATGTATAGACAGCGTTCAGTTAAATATGTATTATTTATGTATGATGATAAATAATAAATAAGTAAATATCATAGGACAACTCACATGATGATATATGATATGACGATTGCTATTATCGCGCTTCACTATCAAAATTAGGTCACGTGAACGTTAAACGCAAACGTCGATCGTTTCATCAAGCGAATTTACTGCAGCAATAAAAGAATAAATAAAGAATTATTCCCAAATATAATTGACGTAAATACATTGCAAT
>DWKC01000694.1:0-11790 GCA_018249195.1 Racta chiria
AATGTTTGGGGTCAGATGTCCGTGTGTGAGTTGTCCTAAGATATTTATTTATTTATTAATGTTTCTGGGATCTCAATTTAAACAGAACTGAACTGTTTTATAAAGTAGATAAAAAAATACATTTTTGGTAATTAAAAATTGTCAGACCTTCAAAGCAAATTCAATAGATAATTACAAATCTAATTAGGTATTTTAAACTTATACAAAATATACATATATATTTTGTAAATATACGTATATATAAATATACTATATACAAAATCACGCATTTATTTTAATTCTCAACGCGTTTGCTAGTTGCAAACATTTGACTGTCATAGATGATGTGAAACAAGAGACAAGTTTAATTATTATTCGTCGTGCAAGAATTCATTCTAAGATGATATCTATGTACCTGTAATAGCGTTAGTAGTTACATATGAAAAATATCATAGAAAGAAAGAAAGAATACGTTCCAACAAATGCTTACTGTAATTAGATGTCATATAATTTATGCACAATAAAGGTAATACACAAACTATAATATAAATAATAATAAATATTAAGCAAATGAATATCTTTCGACAACTCACACAGGGCCATCTGATCCCAAACTAAGCGTTATCTTTAACTATGGTCAGATAACTAATAAACATTCATATTTATTTTTAAATACATACTTATGTAGTCCTATTTTTACATCCGGACACACAGGACAAACATTCCTGTTCATCACAGCAAAGTTTGTCCTGAGTGGGAATCCAACCCACGACCTCCGGCTTCATAGTCAGGTTCACTAACCACTAGACCCAACAGGACTGCTGGGTGACCGCTATCTCAATACGACAAATTGTTGTATATTATACCTATACATGTATGTATATGTAATCGGGTTCGAGAGAAACAATATATTGAGTTAATTAAAACAGGAATCAATTGAAGGTTTAATTTAAAAAATTAAATATATTTAAAAAAATAAAATAAATGTCACTTCGATGCCAAATTGCAGTGCTATCTATTTTACTTTGAGGGTAACACTCAGATTTTAGGCAAAAAATAATTAGATTAATGGTTTTTGGTCTCAACATATTAATGAGCACAAGTCTCTCGTCACAACTGAGGCCTGAAGCATACTCCACCACGCTGGTCCAGTGCGGATTGGTGTATATTAGTAGCCAATCCAAGTGTCGGAATTGTTTTAAGCCGTCCGTAGGCCTCCGATATAGCTTAACGATTGCTATGTAATGATAAAACCGGTACCGACGGCTTAACGCGTCCAGTGCTTAACGATTAATAATTTTCATCTATTCAATATTTGTTTTAAATATGTTTCTACTTTCTACAGTATTATAAAATGACTGTTATGAAAATGAGTTTATCCGGTACTGTATCTAGAAGCTAACAAGATACGTTGGACGTTGAATGACGCACTCACTGTGAATGTCAAAGAGTCTGGGGCATAGTAAACAAGTTTAATAATGAGATGACCGATTCGTCCGCTTGTCTGTACACAAGTGTTTCTCAGATACCTACGTGTACGTGGGGCTAAGCAAAGAACAGAACAAAAAGTGACCCCGACACGTATTTTACAGTACACTTCGATGTACAATTTAGCACCGAATAAGTTCGTAATACTGCGGAGTATTTTTCCGAATTTTTGGCTAGGAATTTGAAGTTTTGGCTAATTTTAATGGCATTGACGAGAAATAATAAAAAATATGTATATATAAGTATATATTTAAAAATATATATGAATATTTATCAGTTGCCTGATCATCATAATACAAGTTAACACTTAGTTCGGGATCATTTAGCCATGAGTGAGTTGTCCTGGGATATTTATTTATTTTATTTTTGCTAAGAATGACGGACCAACAGGCTTACCGGCCACCTGATGGTAAGTGGTACCGTGTCCCACGGACACGCGTAACATCAGAAGAGCAGCACGTTGGCGGCTTTAAAAGAATCATTTGACACTATTTTTAAAAAGACTCAAGCAAACACTTCTAGTGGAAATATTCTTCGTTAGTAATGAAAATCAAACTCAAAATTATAATTAAAAAAAGACATTAACTTTTAAAAGTTAAAGTGAACTGTTAATGTTAATCAACCATTGATCTATTAAATACTTTTTTCCTACTTAATTTGAACGTGTTCGAACTCTGTTAATACTATCCTACACGATCCTGTAACCTTACAGGTGAAATGATTTATGCTGTGTTAATTTAAAGACAGGTCAGGCATTTAACCGAAAGATGAATATTTTTTCTCTGGTGATCAATGTTATTTGTGACGTGTTATTTGTGACGTGTTATTTGTATGTTTCCGCCGGCGATACACAAAATCGACGTACAGGGGATACAAGTGTGTACAATAAAGTGATTTAATTAAATTAAGTAAACGTTTAAAATTATCTTTCGTTTAGTGACTATACGTCATTCGTCATTATAATTTTCTAGAAATATTATATATGTGAAAATATCTACATATCTGTATATCTTTTACGCCTTGAAGCTAATTTCATTAAATTTTGTACAGAGATATACTAGAGTTGAAAACATAGGCTGCCTATTATTGCAAAAAAGAGGTTGAAGGGGTTGAAAATGGGGATGAAAGTTTGTATAGTAATTTCGTCATTTTGTAGTTATATTTATTCACTTATATTATATTTATTATAAAACGTAAGAGACGTATTTAAGACGTGGGAAAATGGATTCGACATATAAATACCAAAATCGAAAGGCCTAAGTCAAAATATATAAATTCCAAAATCAAAAGCTACTTTCCTATTATTAGATACCAACGTCGTTATAAAATCATAAATTCAAGATGGTGTAACCGCACCCACTGCGATCGGCAAGCTAAACTGTGATTTCTGTAAACTATCGAGTTACTTCACAAATTGTTTCTAACACACCCCTCCCTGAAATCAGTTACGCCTATGTAAATAGGGCGTGATGTTATTGATAGCTTTGATAACTTTCATAATTTTGACTACACCCACGATTTCGATGGACAAGGTGGGGCTTTCAATAACAATTTACTAAAATTCTAACTATTATTCTACAGATTTATGTTTGAGCGGAGTTAGTAAGTAATGTTAATTTGCCTTTAAATATGAAATCAATAATTTTTAAATGATATCAAAATCAAAAGGTAAAAATAAAAAAAACGATGTTTAAAATTCTGTAATGATAAAAAGCTAGTATTCTTTTTCTATAGAAGTATTCTTCAAGTTAAATCATACATTATTAAGTGAAGCTTGTAAGTAATTGTATAAATATTTAATTTAGATGAGTTCTACAACTTCAAATGGACTTCAAAATTATTTTATCCGTTTGAAATGCACGTATAAACATCATTCATTTTATGATCATCAACATCAAATTCACGAGTCTACCATATCCTTTCAAAGAAGTTCTACATTAAGACAAAGAAGCGAAATTTATCAATTCGAATTTGTACAAAAGAACTCTACAGAATAAAAAATAACTCAATTAAATATCAAAAAAATGCTAACAACAATATCAGTTATTTCAACACCATATCTAACATAAGCTTTCATAATAAAGAGAAATAACATTCACAATACACCAAAACTCCACATTACGTCCAAATCCTACGAGATACTAAAATGTGATCTCCGAAATTGGTCCAAGACCGCCGTTGCCCAGATGCGGGGGCTATTTTAAACTCATAATAACCGTTGACGACACGTGTGTGACGACCATTACCACATATTACAAAAAATTGAGGAAAAACAATAAAACGATGCAGGGGAAGACTGGGGCATCAAAGTGGACGCGGTTTAAAATTGATTTAGTAATGGAACTTGCTTTTTTGTTGAGGATGAAATAGATACGTCCTACGACTGAGATATTGATGATAGAAGGAATAGCAATTATATAATCATCGATATAGCTGATATCTTGAAGATATATAAGAAGAAATATTTAATTAGTAAATTAACATACTCTCCAGTAGGTACACATTATAAATCATGGCGAAACGACTTACCAGTAAGTGGGGTACCAGTAATTCTAAATAAGGTTGAGTTACGATTAAGTTGATTAATATTTTTAATGCAATATTTTTTCGAAAGCATGTAAACAAAGTCATTTCTGATAACCGTCACAGTTACAGTTACTTCCCAAAAACAAAGCATTAATTATTCTGAAAGTGGTACAATAAAAAAATACGTGTACAAGAATATGTTATATATACCTTCATAACTAAATTATCAAGTTCTCGGAAATATATTTTAATTTGCATTGATTAAAAAAAACAATAAATAAATATCTGAAGACAACTCACACACGCCCATCTAACCCCAAACTAAGCGCTAGATTGTACTATGGTGATCAGACAACCATACTTAATAATTAATAAATTAGATAAACATACTTAAAAATATATATATATATTTAAATACATACATAAATAGATATTCTGTACACCCATACACAGAACAAACATTCCCGTTCATCACAGAAAAGTTTGTCCTGGATGCGAATCGAACCCACGACCTCCGGCTTAGCAGTAACGTTTACCAACCACTAGGTCAACACCAGGCCAATATTTATAATATACCAAAACCATTGTTAAACATATTCCTTACACATAAAGCATTGCTTGCAAAGCAATCTATCATAGAATAAATCTATGATATATTTACACACACCGAATGCATTATCACTATTCCTAAATCAGCTATCAACGGACTCTTTTCACTAAAAGGGTGAACCTCACTATAGAAAAGGTTGACCCTTCATAAAGACTTATCACCTCATATACAAAATAAGGTTATACTAATCCGTGGAGCGTCAATCAATATGCGATTTTATATACAAGATTTTAGAGCCCAATTTTCAATAAGATCCTTCTCTAAGATGGGATCTGGTGGAAGTTAGCGGTAGTTTTTTCTCAACAATCTCCTCTCGGACTTAACTTACGTTATCTCACCCACGAACGTCGCAAGGAATAGAACCCGCACATACATAATAAGAACGATATTTCTAAAGAAATTTAAATTTGCCCGCAAAGGTCCCGAGATAGGATTAAAGATTGGGTGTCGAGATGGCCCTTTGTGGACGACCCTTAAGAAAACATGTCTTGATATGGAAATATCTCGGACGGGACTTAAGGAATCATTTACGGGGTCGATCAAGGAAACGGTTTATGAATGCGTAATTAGACCGTATGCGAGAGATTCGTCTAAAAATGTCTTGTGATACTCTTTTGTGATAGCGTTTATATTGCATGAACGGGTACGAAAAAAACCGTTTAGAACTTACTGACCGAAGTTTTACGATGCGGTAGACCGTACACGCTCAAGTTTAAAACGATAATTTTTATCAGCGAGAACGGAGAGGGGGCCGCAAATCGATATGGGTCCCTTTGTCATTATGCACAGGGTCAAATGCTTCATAGCAGATCGTAAATTAAGGTAGTCAATTTTTTTAATTTGATTCGGCTGGCCTTGTAGATTTTGTTGCCGAAACCCATAATAATTTATGAAAACTCTGACCTGCTTGTTGGTCTAATGGTTAGTGAGATTTAACTGCTAAGCCGGAGGTCATGGGTTCGATTTCCACCCAGCACAAGCTTTTCTGTGAATAGCAATGTTTTTTTGTGTCTGGGTGTAAAAATTACGATATAAGTATGTATTTAAAATATGTATATGTATATTTATTTGTTGTCTGATCATCTCTGAATCAGAAGGCCGTGATTCAGCTGTCCTAAGACATTTATTTAAACACTTGCTGTGCCCGCGACTTCGTCTGCGTTTGAATTTAATCTTTATATATATATTTCTTGTGTGCGTGTGTATGTCAATGAATCAATTGGAATGACAGTCGCGCCATCTGTAGAAAATTGGTCGAACCAGCTCAGAAACCTTCGTAGGCTCATGCACAACAATTTTGCCAAAGATCATCATATGATCGAATGCATAGTTTACGATTCTATAAAGTAAATTCAGATAAACGTAAATTTTTATATATACCTATAGATAAGTCTAATGTGATGTCCGAAGCTATTGAAATGATGAGTGGATACCTAACAAATATTTAATGCGGCTATCATGATTAACATTCGAAACATTTACCCGTAGCTAGCCCGACAATCCTTCATTAATTTGAAAGCCAAACAAAACAGAATAAACACTGGACCCGATGTACACTTGATTCAATATTTATTTTGATACATGTGACGACCATTGGATCACCACGTTTTGTATTGGAAATAACTGTAGCAAGAACAACTTGTGAAGACATTGTACACTCACATACGTTGTTTGTCAAGAATTCTACAACTATTTAAAAACAAATGCAGAAATCCCCAGCACTTATACTAGCTGATTCAGCAGTAGTTGTTCTGCAATTTTTTAACATATAACCACGGCAGGTATATCAGATCTTCAAATGTAAGCTATGTTTAGTAAATACTCGAAACATTAATAAACTTTTCCTATGAAAGTATTTCAATCTCTCCGATAGTGATGAACCCCTCGTGTCCCAAATCAGGATTTCGACGTTCATTGTTTTCAAATATTTAAATCGTCATTCTGTCGATCGCAATTGAGACGAATCCAAAAAACCAAATATCTTTTAAATCGGTTCAGCTGTTCTCGAGTTTTAAAAAGTGTAACACGATTTTGGACTTTGTTTTATTTATATAGATTTACATACATGAGTATTTTATGATGTTAAGTCCTTTGTATATCCACGTGTGTTTCATTCTAAATATATCCAGCGACCGCAGTCAAAGGACACGCGATAGGCACGAGACAATCTTCCCCTTACCTTTCACACAAGGCAAGTCACATCCAAAATTAAATCCCACTTATTTAAAACCCGCCACTTAGACACCTTCCCTGTACAAAAACTAAAAATATTCTCAACCATTGTGTCATGCTCAAAGAAGTTCCGTAGGTCACGGCGAACGGCCATGTACAACGTGTCAGAAGCACGCCAAACATTTTTTTTATCTTTAAAAAAAATATAAAAGACCGCTTCTGACAATGGAGCCTCAGTAGCATCTTTGACAATTATAATATCGGTACTGAGATTATCAAGAGTCGATAACGCTATTGAACTATCTTTCAAAATTCGACTTTATACAAACAGTACAATGGTATAAGATTCAATGACCGCTGTATCCGACTTCAGCTCTTTCATCAACACTACTACCATGGTTAACATAAGGGTCATCACAAAAGGCACAAGATAACAATACGCGCACGTCAATCGTGCGCTCATGCAAATATTTTTTTCTTCCAAAACATCCCCTTTATCTGCTCATAGAGCAACGGGGTTAATTAATACGTACAAAATAATACAATTAAAATAAAGATCCCTTTTTAACTTGGCACGAGGTCGTAATTCAAGTGTCACTATAAAAATTATACCTCTATTTTGACATTAAGCTTTAGTTTAGTAGATTTATAGATGGGATTTAATTGTTTCTGCTTATCAATATAATATATTATGACGTTCTATTGCAACGGGACCCTCATGCTTTATTGAATATGGTTTGACAGCTCACTTGAAGGGGTTAATATGAACGTTTAGGATAAACTCAATAATCCGAAACAACCGGTGTTGAAGCCAAACCTGCAATTGACGTTTAGACGATAGCGCAAACTTATTATGTGGCAGTGCGATGTCTCTTTCGTTATAACAAAAACACTCATTTATTGCAGTTGCAGTGTTTATCATGGAAATTATTTTGACTAAAAGTTGTATTACACTATCAACTGCGAACACTTTGGTAGGTAATTTGGAATACACAGTTCCTACCGTTTAAGCTCCTTGTTGTACAAAGCGGTTGACAAAATGCGGGTTGGAATTTTGAACGGTGCACAATTTTCGGGTTTAAGAAAGCTTTTGTTGTGCAACGGTTTAATACAAAAGTGTCAAATGACGCCACATCTGCTCGCACAAAGGGTTACGCTCTTGGATAGATTATTTTTCGAACCACCCCCGCAAGATCGCTCGCTTATACAGATGTTCAGAGTTCTTTAACTTGAATAAGTTTGATTCTTTCATACAATGTTAGATGCTTTACCATGTTAATAAATTTAACATTTATAAATAAGCTTCTCTAGTCTGAGACAGCTTCAAACGATTAGTTCAGAATTGATTGATTTCATTGTTATTATTTCTATTTTGATGCTAATCACATACTGAAGCGAACTAAAAATATTTTCATGTTTGAAATACGAATATAACAATCCAAAAAATAATGTCTAGTAAGCCCTAACACCCTGTAACGCAACAGCTTTGTGAAGTGACGAGATTAAGCCACGATTCGAAATGTATGGACGAATCATGACGTAAGCATTCTACGAACGGCGTCCAGCATTGTTGTTGTGCAACATCTTGCACGAAATAGGACAAAAGAGAACGAAGCGATAAAATTGTCTCCAAAAGCTGAATCCTTTGAACCCGTCAACGGCTTAGAGCAATCATTAATAAAGTACTAAATACTGGACGGAAGAAGGAAGATGACGGGGACGGTTGAAATGAAATCTTTTCTAATTTTGAAATGGGCGTGAGTATTTGTTGCATTCTGGTTTTATAGGTGATTGTGTTTCCCATTTTTTTACATATTACAGTATCTATAGTTTTGGGTAATAATACTTATTGAGTTAAAACACCATTGTTACTATGAATAGAATGAATGAAGATTGTGTATCTGTATAGGGAAATTTTAAAACGATCAGATTTTGTGGTAGACTAGCCTGACTATGACTAGCCTGTTGGTAAGCATAAGGTCGTGGGTTCGATTCCCACCCAGGACAAACTTTTCTGTGACGAACATGTTTGTTCTGGGAGTCTGGGTGTAAAAAATATCTATTTATGTATATATTTTAAATATTGAACTTTGTTTTTCAGTGGTTTGGTCAGCATAGTACAAGCTAGCACGTAGTATTGGGCTCAGATGGCCATGTATGTGTTGTCCTAAGATATATTGTGTATTTTTTTATTTTTTAATATTCTTAAACAGTTTTTGAATAAAAAAAATGAACTCTTACCGCTATGCATGGTGTTTGACTCTGCATCGGCAACCTCAGTTCTAGATTTCTTTTGATGTTCAGGTGATTCTGAGGTGTCCATGTGTTCTTGTTTTATCTTGGGCTTGATGTCTTCATCAGGTGAACTTGATGGCATTGGTGATGTAGATGCTCTTCTCTTCGGCGTTGATACTTCAGCATCCACTTCTGTCGGATAATCAATTTGAAATGTACTTAGATTTCTACAAAAAATCCCATTATCAGCAGTATTTTCGTTCAGTATAGTAGTAAAAAATCAAAATTTTTCAAGCAACTTTGTATGGTACAAGTCCATTGAATTTTTTAAATATTTTCTCCACAGATTTACAAATCATTTATGAGGAATGAAAAAGCTATTTCACTACGTGTATTCCTTATATTTTATCATCAATAAATATTCCTCAATTGAAATAGAGAAATATTGCTGAATACTAAAGTATTGCCCTGAGATTCTGTTAAAATGAATTGTCTCTTAAATTATAGGATATTTTGACTTATCTCTTGAGATAATACATAATCTTTTCCAGTATCGAATGTCCACTTACGATAACATGCTTCCATCAAATAATCACCTTTGAGCTAATATTTCCGCGATGCGGCTCTTTTACTGTTCTAGTCACAATATCTTAATATCACTCTTCGTCTAAATAGGAAAACTCAAATTCAGTTTCAAAAAGATGCTTTTGTTTGAGAAAATTACTGGAAATTGGAAAATAATTTCTACAGTTTTTATTATTCTTCTCAAATATAACCAAGTATAATGTGTTATTTATTAAAGGTATATTACATGTTTCTGACAAAAACTAATGTTTCTTGTCAAAAATCAAAGCATCAATCAAATTAAAATCCTTTAAAATTACTTGGGTGTTCCAATAATTACTAAGTTAATTAGTTACTAACATATAACTTGAAACTATGTACCTTCCAATAACCTCTTAGGTGTACTAGACGCTCCTCCATCCTCAAGAAGATCAGGAGGCGCTATCGAAGGACTAACGAGTGGCGGGGTATGCACTCGGCTATTAGGTGGTCTTCTAGCAGTAAGTAACGATGGTCTTCTGCCGCTTGCATTCACACCTGCCACTTGACTAGGCCTTGAGCCATCTTCTTGGTCAGAATTGGGTCCTGATGATAGAAATTTAAAATAACTAACCGTTTTATAATCTTGACATAAAGTTGAGTTTGTTGTAAAGTGTGTTTTATTAAGTTTTCTATCAATGTTAGATCCGTGTGATGTATAAATATTATTAATAAAATTATTATTATTTTTATCATTTTGAATTTCCCTTTTTATTTATTTTTCAAATAATGTTATTATTGTGAAATGTTTGTTTTTGTTATGTTAATAATAATTATTATTCTTATATTTTTTTCTTGCTCTTTCTAGAATGTCTTAATTAAGGCGTATATGCCGCTTAAATTAACTAACAAGATCACAAAGTTCTTAACCACCACATGGTAAGTGTAAATCACTAATAAAACTCAGGCCGTGTTTTGTTACAAGATTAAAAAAGAAATGGCACCTGTGTTAAATGCTCATTATATTGAATTACCTCTTGCTATGGGGACAATTCGGTATCTGTTATAGTTTGGCTGATTTCCTAGAGGTCCACATAAGGTACTCCAAGAATCTTTATTTTTCAATACTTTTAAACCTACCCTGTTCTTTCCTGAGTACATCAAAAATAGAATTGTTCAAATCAGACTATCCATTCTCGAGTTTTAGCGAGACTAACGACCATCAATTCATTTTTATTTAAAAGAAGAATAACCTAATTCTTTTGAACACCTCAACCACGCGTCTATTTACCGCTTACACTGATACCTAAGATTCCTAGTGCCGCGGGTCACGTGCACAACACTAACGCACGAATAATAACCTTAACCCAAGAACAAACATTTATCTGTCACATAAATTCCTGCACCGGAAATCGAACTCAGGACTCTGCGCTTCACAAGGAGAGTCACTACCAAGTAGATTAAAGTAATGTATGAAATTATGTTAAATTTTTCATTATCGTGAACACCAAATATTTTAATTGTACCGGGTACTCACGATTTTTGTTACGTTGCTCAGTCTTGCCGTGACCATGATCCATGATAAAATGATTCAAATATCGGCGAAAATTAAAATACCCGTGCGTACCTGTCACCCCTTTAAAATGTAATGTATCCAAAGCCTCAAAAGTGTATCAAGTGTACCAATGTCTCAAAAGTGTATCAAAAGTAATGTATCAATGTCTATTAAGTTTATCAAATACAATGTATCAAAGTGCAAAATAGACTCACCAGCACTATAACAATGGTAGGCAGTAAGATCCTTGTCGCACGCCGAGACCTTGTGCTGGATGAAGCGCACGATGTCTGCAAGGGCGAAGGCCCGGCGACAAGCTCCGCAGGTGAGGGTGTCGGCGGGGACGCCCAGAGAGCCCCCACCCTCTGCCGCGCTGTCCGCATCCGCTGGAGACAAAGATAAAGGTGGTGATGAGAAGATAAACAGATATTCATGAATATTAATATTCAAAATATAAATAGGATGACGGATTATGTTGATCCTAAGTGATCAACCAAGTTAAGCAACAGCGGGCGCGGTCGATAGTAGGATCGGCGTGAAAAACATATCCACTGCATAGTGGGTGTGGTGACTGGCCTGTTGGTCTAGTGGTTAGTGAACCTGATTGCTAAGCCGGAGGTCGTGGGTTCGATTCCCACCACGGGTAAACTTTTCTGTGATGAACAGGAATGTTTGTTCTGTG
>DWKC01000695.1:0-11782 GCA_018249195.1 Racta chiria
AAATTCTCGTGTCACAGTTTTCGTTGCCATACTCCTCCGAAACGGCTTGACCGATTTTGATGAAATTTTTTGTGCTTTTCCGGTATCTTTAAGAAAAGTAAATATAAGGTAGGTATTTAGATTGTCTTGTCTTGTAACGTCATTTCACTAAATACTAAAAATAGCGTACCGGTATCCTTTTACAGAAACCTAGTATTCCTAACGCCTGAGCATTACTGGAATATTTCCTTACAAGAGTACTATTTCATTTTTTTATTTATTTTTTAAAACTTTATTGACCACTATATTTTTATTACAATATACGGTACAATTGGCTAGCTCACTGCATTCTGCATTATCTACCAGCCAACCAGTTAAGCCAAATAGTTTAAATTGAATTGTTGTAAGATATATATGTATGTTTATCAGTTGTCTGATCACCATAGTACAAGCTTAGTTTGGGATCAGATGGCCGTGTGTGAGTTGTCCGAAGATATTTATTATTTATTTATTAAAAACTTATGTATATTAAATTATATTAAAAATCTAAGGGACCAATGGCTTGACATTGAAAATATTTGAACTACACTTTGACTGTTAGTGCACGACTCCGCGACCCCAAATCACTGTCCAGCGCTTGGCGTTTGTAATATTTCACTCTGGTAAAGATATGTAATATTAAACTAGCTGACCCGGCAGACGGTGCTCTGCACAATTGTATAACACATAACTACGTCATGTATATTAGATCTTTTAATTGAACCAATCATTAGTGTAACATTAAAAATCTTTTCCTATGAAAGCATTTCAATCTTTCCAATAGTTTCGGTGATCCCTTAGTGGTTCGAATCAGGTTTTACACTTTTATTGTTTTTATTATGTTTTAATAGTTATTCTGATAATAGGGGCTGAGATAAAACCAAAAAAAGAGCATTAAAATCAGTCCAGACGTTCTTGAGTTATAAAAAGTGTAACTAACGTAATTATCCATATATATATATGTATATATATATATATATATGGATTTAAATATTTCCATCTTACGCACACACGCATCTATCCGAAGCGAGCAACTATTCTAAAAATAAAATATAAGCGATATCTATAATGAATTTCATTAAATGATAGATAAGCATTGATACGTATTGCATCATTAATCTGATGAGACATTCACATCAATTAATTGTGATTATCATTAATTATTTATACATTACGTTACAGACAAGCTTCTTCTTCAACGTATATAAGAGTAAATATATTAATCACTAGCTGTGCCCGCGACTCCGTTCGCGCGGAATTTGTATAGACGGCATTTTTTTATTGTCATATCGTTTTTATTTTTGCATTGATTTAAAAAAAATACCCCTAAGTGTCAATCCACGCTTAGCCGAATACATCAGCGAAAATCGAATTCAAATCAGATCAGCCGTTTCTGAGATTAGCGCGAACAAAGGCACAATCAAACAAACAGATAAACAGACAAACAGAGAAAGATTCTAAAAATGTTTGTTTTTCTCTTTAATACTACAAAATTACCCCTATGTTTCTTCCATTTATCTTCAATTTACAGACAGCGATCAGTTACAGATTTGTTATATGTATGATATGATATGATATATATTATTAGTATATATGTATACCATATGATATGATATATACAAACGAGGTCAGCTATAAAGTTAAAATCAATGCACATCTTATACTGCTCGGAATATAAATTATTTATAGAACCTACTCCGATTATTGTCATTAACAGAATATAATTGCAACACATAACTGTCAAACTCCTGGTGTCGTTTCACAATGGACAGGGGGTACAGTGGGTCGAGTTTGAGTTTTTGGAAGGATTTACTTCACCGATGAGTTTGAGATAAAGCTATCAAAACGTATTCAAAATTACGATATTCCAAATTATAGAGATTCTAATTGACTAACGTATTATGTCACCGAAATAGTCGTACAATTACAAAATATATCTTATATCTTATGCTTTATTTTCAAATTTAAATAGCGATTGTATTACTCTATCAGAATGGTAAAACCGAGAACCAATATGCATCGAACTTTCTTAATGGTAATCAATATTATTTACTTGTATTATCAGCGCATAAGTGATCAGCGCCTCTAGCGGATACTATGAATAAATTCGAATTCAAACTCAAAATATATATCATCATAGAAACATCGAGCTCACATATTGAAAGTCACAATGTAAGTCCAAATTATAACAATTTGATTATAACGTTTAACTAAACGTCTACTGTTGTACGTATAACGATACGTCAAATATTTTGACATTCTCCGTAAGCACTTGAAATTATTCAGGATGTTGTTAAACAACATATGAACGGTGTAAATATAGCACGGTGGTATAGAATCCTTCGTGTTAGGTTATAGTTCGCACTTGACCGTTTTTTCCTGTCGCAGGAATGAAAGTAAAAGTAACAGCAGACAGCATCGTAGAACTGTGACGAAGAGCGTAGTAAAAATAACCAGAACCTGGCTTAATTAAAAAACTAATGAGTTTTCGATTCGTTAAATTCATTTGGAATTCTCGGTTAATTTTTAATGAAGTCATAAAAGAATCGGAATATATATTTTTACTTATATATATATTTGAGATATACACTATAGTCATTGAACGACTTATAGTGATTGCCAACGTAGCACTAAAACACAATTTGTTAGTTTTCTAAAGCAAATGGTACAGTGTAGTTCGTAGTTCTGAGGGACCACAGCGGGGCGAACACATGGTCATTACGCAGGGCACACACCGGTGCGTTCACATGAGATCCCGGAGCCCCTTGATTTGCGTAACACGGCTGCCCGGGGGAATTTAGTGAGTAAATATCTCACATAACCTGCAACGTCTAAGTTCGGGTATCTTATGAAGATACCCCTTCAACAACAAAAATAATAATAACGACTTAGTATAAAATTTGGTATAGTTTTTGACTTATAGTACGTATCTCTAGATTTTTAGCGCATAGTAAGTATCGAGGTATTTAACGTATAGTAGGTATCTGTAGAGGTATTTAACGTATAGTAGGTATCTGTAGCGAATGGTATTCAAAACAACCATTTTATAGCTTAACGTAACTAAAGAAACATAGCATGTGAATTTTATTTACAGTTGATTGGCTAAACAACAGTTCAACGATGTGTAACACTTTAAATTGGTAAATATTGTCGATGTCATCTCGGTGGTATTTTCCAACCGACTTTGCTACTTAAATGATAAAAGTAGGTCATTCCTTTCGTCAAATTATAATATGTATTATTTTGACACTGGCTAAATCTTCAGGAGCTTTACCCAAAAAGGGACACTTAACAACTTCAGAATATATATAAATGAGTATTTACTTAATTAGCATAAACTATGTTCTGTTAAAGAAGCTAGTTAAGAAAATAAATGTTTTATGATATAAACCCTTTCCTTAAATCGATTTTGTGAATTGAAGTAAACATCAAAACCGTGAAATAATGTCATTGACCTAACCGACTCCGGCGCATCTCAATAACAATAGAAAATAATCGTGTCTCGAGTATGATAAGATGCTTTGGGAGGACCCCAATGTAATTTACATCATACGCCACTCTGTAATCCTGGTACCCAAAGTGCTCGTAACATATTGCAATTCTAATTATAAACTGTCCAATGAATACAGTTTACATAATAACTGGATTAATGTAACGATGTTCAATCTACAGATTACGGATTTGAATCCGAGTATTAATTAGGACGTATTATTACGTCTATATATACTTAACTCAGGTTTCATTTTCCTTTTTTTACCCGCCACTGTGGATTTAACTTCAGAATATATTTTCTTAAATTTTTGCTAATAGTCTATTTCTATCCAAATAGTTCAAGTTTTATAGTTCAAGTACTCAAATGAACTGTTATATTTGAAATTCGAATATAGTAATGGGTAGGTCTGCCTGGGTCGCAGGTTACCTCGACTTTTTCAATTATCACTAATTTCCAATACGAAACCTTGACAGTATATCTAACCTATTGTATTGCGGTCATATAACTTTTAAATGTTAAGTTTAAGTAAATTTAAAAAGGTAAGCGATTTAAAGCAGAAAATCATTATTACTTAAAGTTGATTTTCTGATTATGATTTACGTAGCTAGGTATACTTAATAGTAACTTCAATAAGCATCTAATTTGTCAAGATGTTAATGAAATACCTCAAATAAAAAAAATGGTAATATAAGTCCGTTGGTAAGATAAATAACAATGTATACTTATTTATGTATAATAATATCGTGTTTTTACTTTCATCGTAGTTGGGCTCTACATAAGTAAATTTCTACGTGTTTCACCAACCAATAGGTATTTAATTAAAATACACTTAGACTAAATTATACGATCTATGGTTTAACAAACTGGGTTAGAATTTAGGTTAATTTATATGTATGTATTATTTACATGTTTGATCTTCCTAAAAGGCCTCGGTTCAACGGTCAACCGTGTATTTTACACATTAAAACTAAGAAGTTTTTTAGAAAAATAGATAAGAATCTATTTTTCCAAACTTCTTAAAGTCAAAATATTATTAAATTTACTTACACGATGAAAATAATTTACGAAGTTCAGGCCAAATTTCCACTTATCGAAAAGTCCAGTAATCTAACAATATTTACTCAGTTTCTATTCAATAACACTGTTATAATAAATAAATATCTTATGTCACAACATTTGGTACATCAAAAATAACCTAACTTATCGACAGACGAAAAGGTTAACAATTAAAATCACATTTTTGCCGTGTACCGGTCTGAAATAGCACCTTTGGAATGAGGTTTCCAAGCCACGAGCAATGTGCATCATTGGGCCTCATAATTAAATTCTTAGCTACCAGCTAGCGTCAGGTTATGTGATATGTCAGAACGAGTCGTATGATAGTGAGGCCAGCTAACAAAATCCGCAACGCTGTCAGCGCTTTCAGCGCTTGTACTTAGTTTATAGCGGTTGTCATTTTTATTGATTTTTTATTACACTTCTATTAACACTGACTTAGATTGTATGTAACTAACTTATTGTATGTAATTAACTTCTATTAATGATTACTTCTACTAACTGGGGCATGGTGGTGCCAAAACGAGCTAAGCGAAGCATTGGGGCACTACCTACCTTTTCTCAAAATGCTTCATTATTTTTTTTAACCCTTTTAACTTGTGTGTGGATTATACTCAGATATAAAAAAATCTCGGGATATGATGTCAATATTATATCTTACACAAAATATGGGGCTTGGCCGTTTCGCTGTCGTCAGATAGGCGTAAGGTGAAAAAGTGACCTTATCGACTCCGACGCATCTCGATAACAATAGAAATTAATTGTGTCTCGGGCATCATAAGATGCTTCGGAATTTAAAAGGTTAAACTATTACTTTTGTGTTATACTTACCTATCAATTTATTGTAATCTTTCGTGTAGGTAATACATTAAATAAGAGGAGACTATAAGGCTTGCAATGTCAAAAAGTTATCAGATGTAGTTGTCAGATGTAGAACCACGCTTCTTTAACCCTTCATGCGCTAACTTCACAAACTTTACACCTTAGTCAATTATGTGGCTTGGTCGTTGTAGTACGCACAATAAGAAAGTACACCACACACGCATTTTGATTAAAGTAATAACAAGAGATTTCTTAAAACCTTCTCATGACTATAAACATAAAAATAAAAGTAAAAAGAACGCTAAAATAACTCTAATCGCTCAAGTCTAAAAATCTGTATAGATTGTAATTATTATATATTGTCCAGAAATTCAATAAATTGACTTGAAAAAATATTGAATAAATGAATTACTTTAGTAAAAAAATTGCTGTGGATAGATTGTTTTTGCGTGAAAGCGTTAGTACGTCAGAAATTTATTGGAGGTACACTTATAACAGCAAATAAATAACTCCTTGTTTCGCTCGATGACGAAATAACTAAATGACTCTAAAAGATAAATTCACAATTTTCTGAAATAAAAACAAATGCCTCGGTTGCATAACGCTAACAATAATTAATTATGTAAGTTAATGTACTGTACATTACAATGTAAGTTAAAATATCGAAATCTGTGTACAATATAGCATATACGTTGTACCTGGCAACCCCAAATCCAGCGCTTGAGCGCTACATAAACACTAGTTCGTTCAACCGATTGGCTAGTAAGTGACATGCGCGGAAATGTAAGTTTGGCGCGTTATTTAAATAATGAAATCTCGTATTTTATTACTTCCCTTGAGTTTCTGAAATAGATTTTGATACAGAATAGGGAGATTAGATATTATTTATTTTATTACCTCTAGTAGTAACTCGTTATATCGTGTTATTTGTAGATCGAAATCACATTTTACACAGGAATTATAATGGATTTTGTCAAAATTTCAAGTGGTCTTATTACGGCGAGATAGAGAAATACAACAGCAGGACAGAGGGATATCGAAACTTAAGAAAAGGGTCCTTCTTGCTCCAAGGAACCAAACAAGGAAGTCTAGATCAGTGGCAAGAATTGGATGAATAATGTTTCCTAAAACCTTAAAGCATTTAAATAAAAAATCCAGCCTAGTGCGGGTCATACGCCCGATCGGAACACATCGGATTACATACATAGTTGCTGTTTTTAATATATAATTAGTTAACCTGTTGAGGATATCGAAACAGTTGACTTTCACAATTCTAATTGATTACAGTTTAGTATTGCAAAAAAAATCCTGAATCAAAAGATTGAAAAAGTCATCTTTAGCCAGTGAAGTAATTCTGTAATGAATTTTTTTTCAAGATTTTCATGTTTCTTGCCTGGGCAAGAAACTGGTTTTATCTGGATAAATATGTAGGTAACCATACTTATAGAACTAAGAGTCTGCGCTCAGCTGCGTATGGACGGACACAGGGGAGAGTGGGGTCCCCCTGTTGAGCGGGGGAGTTCCTACCGCATATACGTAAAACATGCTTGTTTCGCAGTCAGCTGCCACCCAGATGGTCGGGTGGCTAATCTGACTCTAAGGGGCAAATGGATGGATGGTCGGACACAGCTATAATGTTTGCGAATATACATTGCATTAAATTGGCACTGGTAAACTTATCCTTACTAACATGTCTGTCTGTCTCTCTGTCTGTCTTGGGAAAGGACAAAGGCTATTTTTTATCGCTGAGGAAAGGCTTGAAGGGGTTTAAAAATGTAAATTCATCATCGTCGAAAAAATAATATTTTTTTATACAAGAAAAATATGTATTATCTACTTATAAATATTGACATTTCTATCTATGGGGGATGTAAACTGTTCGACACGGAAATAGTCGCGGGCAAAAGCTAGTTTACACATAATTTCTAAAAATCACAAAATTTACGGTATTCAAGGAAGTTTCACACGAAACAAACCGTAAATTTAGTCTTTGAGTGCAATAGCAATTCGATTCAAACTTTTTGCTAATTACACAGAGTGCAAAATGGACACCAAAGTTTAAATCAATTTAGCGTTCGTTGCCGCTGTGCATTTTGTGCTGTAAAAGTTTGCCGAATTTAATTTTTACGGTTCCAAACTATCTGCCAGATGTGATGTAATTTATTAGATAGTTTAAAATTATACTCAAGGCTAAAAAAGTCCTGAGGTGGAAAGGATCATTAAAATAAGTATTTAAATCAAATCATTTATTTCGTCTTAGGGACCAACAATACCCCTAGCTATTTAATAACGAAATTAATAACAATAAATATATAATAAGAAAAGACAATTCTGTGATAGAGATTAGTATCATGATAGACAGTACCTAACTTATAATACGACATAAACTTAGGACTATGTACGCTAGTGTAAGCCGAAAAAAAAAAGAGTTGAATTATGAAATTCAATCCAATTCAATCAAATCACCAATAAAACTTTATTTATGTACTTGTTAAAAAATAAATAAATATTATTTAATAAATTAAACAGCGTTTTTAAATCTGTAAGGGGTGAAAACTGTTTCACGCGGTCGTAGCCGCGGTATTAATCAATTAAAACACAATTCTACTTTATTATGAGTTATTATAATGGTAATCACTCACGGCCATCTGACCGAATAGTAACCGTTAGCTTGTACTATGGTGATCAGACAACTGATATACATATAGGTATATTAAAATATATATTTAAATACATACTTTTAAAGATATTGCACCCAGACAAAAATTCCTGCTCATCACAAAAGGTTTGTCCTGAGTGGGAATAGAACCCACGACCTCCGGCTTAGCATTCAGATTTACTAACCACTAGGCTAGACTAGACCAACAGGCTAGTCAATTTAAAATAACTAGTAACCGCTTCAACTTAAGTGTTAATTTTAATATTAAATAACTTACAAAATGTCCGACTAAATTATATATTCTCCACAAATTAACACCTTTCATTGCCCTGATCGCTAAGACCAATAATTTTCACGCCGGTTATATTTAAATACAAGTATATTACCTTTCTTCATCAATATTTAAGCTCAATATACCACAGTCTCAAAGCATAAGAGAAAATATTATATTTTCGATAAACTTTTTCCCGCTACTACATCCGCGTGGGACAGTCAAAATCCCATATTTTGTCCCACCACAGATATAAATTTCAAAAACGCTTATTGTTATAACGTTTTATGGCTATATATTTGACTTCCATACAAGTTTTCGTCGTTATTTCAACCTCTTCAAGCCTCTTTTCGCGATAAAAGTAAACTATGTTCTTTCTTAAGTTTTAGTCAATCTCTGTACCATATTTTATAAATATCTGTTCAGCGGTTTAGGTGTGAAAGCACAAGACAGACAGACAGAGTAACTTTCGCATTTATAACATATTATTAGGATTATAGAATGATGGGCAGAAAAACAAAACGAAAATAATTTATTAATGGAAGTACAAGGCCATACTAGTAAACTTATCAATGATCATTAATCTAGCACTTCGGAAATAATTCAGCGTTATTAGGGAGAACAAACGAAGAAAGAAACTCTTCAGCATACCTTTTGAATTCATGTACAATTAACACAAAGTGAGTAATGTTACTAAACAACGCGGAGCTGGAAAAAGTCTGAAAATTCAAAACCAATGTAATTCCTCACACTCATGTACACAGTATAAAAAAATGAGCTAGCCTTACAGTAGACGCATATAATGTGTGTGACTTCTCACCTTAGTAATAAGCAATATTAATATTATGTCCGTCCAACATGTTCGATATATGAGTAAAAATCACCTGATGATTTATCATCTCTTTTCTGCATTCACAACTTTACTGCAACTCCTATAAATGTTGTCCTAGATGCCGACGTAGAAGGAATATCACTTGAAGCATTATAATGTTGATTTTTAGATTAATCTCTTAATTAATTACCCGGTAACTTATTCTAGGTAGTTTAGACAAGAACCTAAGTAATTTAAAAATAAACGCTCATTGGTCTAATTAATTGTACTTTACAGTGTTACACATCCGCTTCATTACACGAAATCACTTCCTCAAACCAAGAGTAAAGATGTTACACATCAATAATGTACCGTAGCTGTCGCCAATTGCTATACTCTTTTATTCCCATTCCTATTTGAAAAATTAAGAATCCGGTAATAATACAGAAAGCTTACACCAATATATCGTAATAAAAATAAACGTAAACCACTATAATTAGATAAGCCGTGTTTGAAATTACCCCTAAGACACATACAAAGTAACAAACCGACAACCGTTCTAAAATTCTACAGCCATCATATCACCTATCCATCCTTACAATTATAATATTTATAATATTAGTAGAATTTAAATAGAATAATGAAACTGCGAAATATTCAACTATGGCTGTTGTTCATTTCAATTGCACTTTGTTTGAATTTCCCATACATGAAGGTTAAAATCAGCATTTTAATGCAAATACAATATTGTACGAGCTGAACCAACCTGTGGTTCATTAATCGATTTTCTTATTTGCAGAATACACATAAGCCAAGCGGTAAAGTTCTTGTGTCAGTTAAAGAGTCACCTTCATTCTTTAAATGACAAAACATTGTATTCCCGGATTTTAAAATGTAGAATTAATTTTACTCGCGTGTTTAGTAGATTCCGCTTCTGCTTTGAATTATTACCTATTTCACGGTCTAGTTAATATTTCCTTGTAATAGTGGTAAAGGATTTAATATATAAGCCTAACAAACTCAGTTTGGTGAAGCTCCTCGGTTGAAGCTTTACATAAGTTTAAATTTTGAGTACTCGATATGCTCGTAGGCTCTGATCCTCCAAAACGCTATTTTGCGGTACATTATGTATTGCTAAGATTCCTAGGCCTAGGATGGTGGCATCATCCAGACGAAGGAGATACAACAAACTTTCCCGGGTTATACATATATTACGCCGTGGTCACAGAACTGGTCTGGGTAGCTGGTTTCGTCGGCCTCGAATCGATAGATCCTTTTATTGGTGAAAAGGACTTGGACAGATTCATGTTCAGCCTCTCTTTCGTCATCACCCACGATCTCACGCTTATAAAGCTGTACGTTTTCTTTTTCAAAAACCATGAGATTCAGGATATCGTGCGCACTTTGGAGATAGACATGCATAATTACTATCAAAATAACTCTAAAATCCGCAAGACGATCAAAATCACACGTATCATGACAGCTTCTTTTGTTTTCTTTGGCTGGATGACGATTGGCAATGTAAACGTGTATGGAATCTTCCAAGATATTCGTTGGAAAGCTGAAATAGCCAAACTAAACGACACAGCTGAGAGGCCGTTTAGAACACTCCCGCAGCCAATTTATATCCCTTGGAGTTACCAGACAAATATATCGTTTATACTAACATTTTTATTGGAGACTGTAGGTCTACTTTGGACTGGTCACATTGTTATGACAATAGATACTTTTGTTGGATCCTTGATCCTCCACATGAGTTCGCAGTTTGAAATATTACAGGAGGCATTTATTACGGCGTACGATCGTACTGTGATGAAGTTATCAGAAGGATTAGGCCAGCAAATTCGTGACAATTGTGTTCCAGGTTCAGCCAATTTAGATGCTGACTATTTAGATATTAATGAAAACATCGTGAGAAGATATTACACCATTGAAGAAATAGAGAGCGCTTTGGAAAACACACTTAGGAATTGTTTTCTGCAGCATCAATTATTAGTCAGGTAATTCATTAATTAGATATGACTTATTATAATGTATGATTAAATACAATCGATACGTATCGGTCGTCTTAAAGCTAATATAATTGTGTCTTCGTGCCTAGAGTGCTTATGCTTAGAGTACAGTGAGATTGAGTGTCTCAAATACCTATTGATGTCATGAAAATAATATATTTATTTATTTAACGCTTTACTTCTTGCACATCGAAAGAAATTCACACAAGCAAGGAAAGCAAAACAATGGGCGGCCTTATCGCTTTAAAGCGATATCTTCCAGACAACCCAGTGTAGAAGAGAATACAATGCGGGAAGTAAGGTACAGACGTACATAAAATTTTACGTAGGTATTATCAATTCACATATGAACGTCAAATATTTAGAATCTACCACCGTTTCGGACGTTTGACATAATAAAGAGGAGAAGAAACGGCGAAAGAAACTCTTCTGCACATCTTCTCAAAAGAATACCTCAGTTACAAAATTACTTGGGCGGAACCGGCTGCGGATGTGTATTATTCCGAAGCATCCTTGTTATTAATATATGTTCATTAAAACTGTAGTACCCTTTCTCTATGAGCCGTAATTTAATTTGTTTCTCAAATATTTCCATGGGTAAATCTAGAATGGACTTTGACACTTTATTATAAAAGTGAAC
>DWKC01000696.1:0-11779 GCA_018249195.1 Racta chiria
CAATCTGCTTTCCTTGAAACTAACATATCCCTGATATTCACTAAGTGTTGGATGCTAACTTTCAAGTTTTTATAATTTTTTGTACTATTTACTTCAATTTATCACATTACTGAAAAAGATAATCTTAATAGCATTTTATTCTTGGGAATAATATTATACTGAACATAAGGATGGAATAAGTATTTGTACCAAATTAAATAGCTTTTCAATATTTTCTTGCTTCCATAGATGTCAGGTAGTGTTTACTACCTTATAAATAATGGCTTAAAGTCAACATCCAATCACCATCTCCAATTTCCTACTTAAAATTAATTTCTGGCCTAACCAGTGATGTAGCAACTCATCACTTTTACTAGTTCTACTCTAATCCAATGTTTATGGCGTCATAATATGAAACTGAGATATGTACTTTTAATATTTATGTTATGCTTCATCACTACTATATTAACGTTATTTATGATACTGTAATATAAACTCACCATAATGAGACATGCCTGAACTCAGAGGTATTGGACGAGAAAAATAAATGATTCACTTGATGTCATTCATATGATGACACCACAAACACTTTGTTATCAATCCATGGACTTTGCTCAACTTTCTCCAGCAAGGACACTTCACTTGGATTTGCACTTCACTTGTTTACACTGACACACAACACAACTGCTCGCTTGCTCCAAGAACATCACATACAAGAACGACTACTGCTAGCGGACTAAGCTAGCGCAGCAGCTGTATGGTAGAGCTGCATGAGGACTTGCACGTGGAGCGGAAGACACGACTGACGGTCATGGGTGGTGCCATCCAGCGCCAGCCACGACAGTGCGTTGTAACCCTCGAGCACGTACCTACAGAGTAAAAGTACGTACAATTAACAAAGTTAGATCAAGATTATTGTCAGAACATCAAGTATGTAACATTAAATCTAATCCACTTCATAACCATTGAAGGGCATAATTCACGAAAAGAAATAGCTAGTGACTACGTAACTAAATGTTAGACCTTATGTTAGACACCGTGGGCACTTTTGTAATATGACGGTATTTTGAATCTTGGAGCATTACTTTGACGCTTCTCACCTCGCTTACCTCAGCGCTTATAATTTTTTTTTGGAAGTAATTTATATAATATTAGGCATCTAGTAGTCTTCTATGTCGTCGTTGTGATAGGCGGTCGTCGGTTACCTGAGCACATCGGTTGTGGTGGTTGAGTCGAGCGGGTGCGCGTGGTGATGTGCGCGCTGCGTGAGCGCCGCGTAGTCGTCGGCAGCGTGGCCGGTGGAGCACTGTAGGTGCAGCGCATTCTTGAGGAAGGCTGGGCAGGCGTCGCGCAGGTGCGCGCAGCCCGCCCACCACCACGTGGGCATTGCGCCCAGCGGCGCCGTTGACACCAGATAACCCAGCGCCAGTGGCTGCTGCAGCACCGTGCCAACCGCCTCCTGAACAATTAATACAATTACGTTTTTGATTATGTTAAACCTGACTTAAATAAAAATTAAAAAATTCAGCAGGACAGGTGGGAGAAATTCATAACTGCTCGTTTTTGCATTTGTGAGATGACAATATGCTTTTCATAAAATGATTCCCATGCTTGTGCAATAATAGATTAGTCCACCTAGAGCTACCAATTAAACATGAACATAAATCTAACCGCATGCGCTTCGTCTCCATGCGAGTGACCGCTGGCCTGAGCGGCGTGCGCATTCCGTGCGGGCGAGCCCTCCCGCGAGGCGGCATCGTCGTCGTGGCGGCGCGGCGACGCGCGCGGGCTGCTCTGCGGCCACATGAACATATCGTTGAGCAGCGCCGTCATGTTGTCCTCACCCTCCTCGTCCACCCCGAGCTCCCCCAATCCCAGGAACATGTCGCTCTCCTCGCCGTTGGCCATCGGCTGTTCGAATGGCATCTGGTTCGACTGAAAATAAATCATCATGTGACCGTTTACCATTTGTTTATGCATTGCATAAATAATAATGAGAAAATGAAATTTTAATTACCAGTGAATTATTTCATAAAATAATATAATATTTGATCAGTAAAACAAATGTTTGAGTATCTAATCTCAACTCTGGTTATCTCTCAAACTGTCTGAATGTTACTGCCCACGTCGACTGATGGCAATCGCGTGAGTACGACAAGCATGTCTATATCGCATCTAATACTAAGAAATGTACAATTTTTACACATTTCTAAGAAATCAGTAACTAAATGCTTCAATTACTTTTAAAGTTCGGCCATTAGGAAAGCTTAGTACTAAGAAAACACAGGGAAGCTGTTAGCTATTGCGTGGTACAATAAAGTATTAAAAAAATTATAAAGCATTATCAACACACACTTCACTTGTTTACACACCTGCGTGGTGGCCGAAGTGGGGAAGACGAGTATATGCGTGGCGGTGACGTCTCTCGGCGTGTGCAGATGGGACTGTATGGAGGCCTGTGAGAAGCGCTCGTCGGGCGTAAACCGGTCGGCCATAAGCCGCAGGCACGAGTCGGGCTCGGTGGACACCAGGCACGCAGACAGGATGGCGGGCGCGCCGTGCGGGTACAGCAGCGAGCAGCTGCCGCAGATCTCGCGCAGCACGCCCGAAGATCGCTCCAGGTTCTTGCGGGACAGCAGCCAGCTCCAACCTGCGAAGTGTGCCCCAGCTCCGGTTTAGTAAAACGCAACCAATCATATTTTTTTATTGTGTCATTACGGTTTGGCCATTCCATCCCTAACCTCAAATTTATTACAGCTAAATTTATGTACAAATACTAAAAAAAACATAATTGCTATGCCAGAATCAGCAAATATTGAAATAAAGGTCTGTATAATAAGGTTCAGTACCGTATTTGAATAATTACTTAATTAATAAGATATTGTCATCAAATTACTTATAGCCTGAAGAAAAAAAAAATGTATGTCATACCCTTGAGCTCCCCATGTCCGATACGGCCCACACGGCCCACGACGAGTCGCCAAGGCTGCGCTGCCTGGCTCATGACACCCAGGGTGAAATCCATCAGCTTTGTCAAGCCCAGCCGTCGCGCCGGACCCGATCGCCTACGCCTAGATCTGTCCACCACGAAAGTTAATTGAAAAAAATATTTAAAGATTCAAATATTGGAATTGTTGTACCTGCATTTCATTACAATATAAGAGTCAGGATAGTGTGGTACATACAAGGTATATAGAGAAGAAACGATAAAAAAACTGATTTGTTTTGATGTCAGCGTAAATTTTTGTAGTATGTGTCACCTGGCGGGCACGTGTATGTTGATGGCAGCGGTGTCAAGCAGCTCCCCACGCGCATCGGTGGCGGCGGCCAGAAGCCAACGCTGGTCGTGCGACAGGCAGTACGAAAGGAACAGCACGGCGGCGCCCTCCCCGCACGCCGCGCCCCAGGTCTCTGCCACCTCCCGCAACGCGCGCGGCGGCGCCAGCACCCACGCCGGCGAGAACAGCTTGTACGCCGCGCGGTTCTTCTCCTGGGACCCACATAACATACTGATGACACTGCGTCCGATGCCACTTCAAATACACGTCATTTATTTTAAGCCCTTATTTGTCTATTAAGTGTCTGGTGAAATATATTAATTTTGTCACAATCTTTTGTGTCCCTATAAAAATACACGATCACATAATATAAATCACGTACATTATAAATCACGATAAAAATCTATTGGCATAAATCCAACCAATACCACAGGACAATGAGCATCTCCTTAACAAAAAAATAAAACAACAAAATAAATCTCCTTAACACTGATAAACCCTATACACTCCTATACACGCATACTACTCCAGTACAAATTGGCAGAGAAGTGATTATCTACGATATTAGTACGTTATATGGATCTTTTCATAATACAGAATAAATAAATACATAATTAACGTGTAATGTGTATACGTACGTCCTTGTTCTCGATGAAGAGGTTAGCGTTGGCGGCGGTGCCGAAGCCGGTGAGCGATTTGCCGTTCGCGGCATGCACGAGCAGCCGCCGCGCGCCGCTGAACACGCTGAAGGCGAGCGCGCGCGCGCCGCCGCCGCGCCCGTCCCACGTCTCGCACACGCCATCCAGTGACACTATCTGCAAGTTCAATGGAATTTAGATAAATTACATCAAACTTGGTAATGGGCCAATCTCAACAGCAAAGTTGCTACGTAACTAACACAAGACTTATACCACAATAATAATCACGACTATTTATTTAGTTACATTGAATCGAATAGTACCGGATGGAATATTCACATTATTTCATTGAAATCAAACCTAAGCACTCATTTCCATATTCAAAACGAAACGGACATTGTCTACCCAAAATGAAATAAACATGTAGCGATGACAGAACTCTCTGGTCAAATTATGTAACAGTAAATACTATTTTGGATGTAATAGAATGACAAACCTTAACAAGTGGGTTGTGATGGTGCAGGTGGTGCGCGGCGGCGGCGGCGAGGCGCAGCAGCGCGTGCAGCGCCCGCGCGCGGTGAGCGGCGGCGGCGGGCGGCTCCACCACGTACAGCACGAGTGCGGGCGTGCCGCCCTCCTCCGCCTCCCACCCGCACTCCGCCTCGCCCTCGCCCCCGGCCCCGCCGCCACCGCCCTCGCCCGGCGGACGCATCGAGTTCGTACTGATGCCTGTGAATTTACACTTTATATTGGAATCTGATACGTTATAAAGTAAAAATCATTCAAGACTTGATGTTTACGAAAACTTTTTGTAAATTTGTAATTGAAAATGTTTTCGAAAACTTAACCGAAGTAGCTGAGTCCGTAATTAAAGCAGCTGCGCGTGAAAAAGCAGACGACACACGACATTGTCATTTCACGACAAATTTACACTGGAGGGTGAAAGCAAGAAAGACACCAGAGAGGGACCGAACTTCCGGGCCTCATCCGTTGATTAGCAGTGTGCAGTTTGCAAGTGAGGCTGACTTGAGCTCGGAGGTGAAATTTAAACCTTTGCACCCTACCCCATTTTATGAACTTTTAGACAACGTCATAATAAATCATTAGAGTGTAAAATATTAGGTAACTCAACGTAAAATAAAGACATTATATGGATTCTTCCTTTCTTTGGAGAAATGAGCGGATAGCGTCTAGTGAAATAACTCCTAACCGACAATAACATTCTAGAAGAATAATATGCACGTAAGTACTTACTTTCGACTAACGAGCGATCGATGTTCAACGCGGCTAGTTGCGGCACTATACTCGAACGTAAGGTGTCGGCGTACGCGCGCACGTACTCGCCCAGCCGTCCCGGCGGTAGCTCGCCCGTCCATTCTTCTGTGCTCGTATCTCTGTAATATTAACGGAGGATGAAGCATACAAATGCATATACTATTTAATCTAGAATTTCCATGACCTAATTATGCGATTCTAAGTGGATCAATACAGCGCACTCACCTGTCTCTGTCGACAGGCGAAGTCCTGACAATGCCGTCCCTCGCTATCCTCGCGATGGGCTGATGCCGGCCGAGGCGGCACAGTTCGTATGCGGCCGACAGCTCTTTGAAGAAGGCGCGCAGCGGGTCCGATAGCGAGTCGCCGTCCGCAGCAAGCACAACGTAGGCGACATCCCTCGAATAGGAGTAGGGCTCGAGCGAGAGCCGCTCCCAGTGGCGCAACGCGTACGGCGAGAGCGAGATCCAGTCGCGGTCGTGGCCGACCAGCAGCGGCGGCACGGGCTGCGGCTCGCACAAGTCCTCGTTACCGCGCCCGGCCAGTCGGTGGAACTGCCGCCAAGTCAGCGGGCCTGTCACGCCGTCCCACATGCGTGCGCCGCAACACCGCTTCTGGATAGCGTCTTGCAGGAGCGGCCGCAGCCGGCGCATCAGCCTGCGTGTACGTTCATGTTTCTTACGTTATGAGATTACTTACGTTGTCATAATTAAAAATTATCCAAACCGCCACCACTTGCAAATCAATCTCATAGAATCTCGGATTCAACAGCAAAAAGAATTAGGAAACAAAGGAGATAAAGACAAAATAATATATATCTAGCTGCAACACGATTATGTAAGTAATATGTACCTGACTATATCCCTGGATGAGCGCGGGGCTCGAGCCACGATGAAGGGCCACCGGTGCACGGTGGTGTTGGCGCCGCACGGCGAACTCGTGGCGGCTGCGCGCAACGCCAGAGTCGCAGCTGCGCCGCCGTCTGAATATCTGTTACCATCACACAATCATTATCACTCCCGAGTCCATTATAAGCTGCATAAGCATACATTTTTATTTACATTTTTTTTAAAATGACAACCATTGAACCGAAGGCCATCTATATATCTACTGTGATTTTTCTGTTCTACAAAAATATCGTAAATCGCCAATTTAGATAGACCTATCGATCCATGGATGGGTACGCAGCAGGTACTCACTCAAGCTGGTTGATTCGCAGGTGGTCGGGCGAGCTGGGTGCGGCGGCGCGGCGGGCGGCTCGCGCCAGCGCCGATGCCTGTCCGCCGGCGGGCGCCGCGCAAGCCGCTACCAGCGCGCCCGCCACATCCGCCAACGACCCAGAGCCGCCGCCCCCTCCCGGCTCCTCCGCTATGCCCGTGATCTCCATCTCGTCCTGCGGTATTAAATACTATATTGTAGAGATGGACCGTCTAAACTAATCGCTTTAATTTATAATGATTATCATTACGGGAAGTTACTGGTATCTTGTTATAGTATACCTCGTAGAAGAGTCCCGCGCGGTGCGCGAGGCGGCGATTGACGATGGCACTGAAGCCGCACGAGCAGCGCGACGGCTCGTCCTCGGCCGCGCCGCACGCCTCGCTCGCCAGGTACGTGCCCGCGTCTGCGCCGCGGATGTTGCCCACCGACTGCCGAACAAATGCCCAGTGTCGTTACCATACAGACATCCGTAACTCATCACAATAAACAGCAAGGTAATATTTATAACATTACACAGTAATTACTTTTAATAAGATTTACTTCATCTTAGCGAACAGATATGCGTTCCACCATGATCGATATATACATCAACTAAAACAACGAAACTCAAGGTCATTTTCACTTCAACAAGAACGTATGCTACCATCGTAACAATGATCTCACCCTCGCCCCCGCGTTGCAGACGCAGAGCGTGCAGCTGTCGAAGTTGTGATCGCGGAACACGTTGAGCACCGTGTCCGCGAGCAGCACGTTGAGCAGCAGCGGACAGCCGCCGACGGGCGCGCGCGGGGAGGCGGGCGGCGGGGAGGGCGACAGCGGCGCGCGGGGGGACAGCGCGCGGTGCGCTGCAGGCTCCGGCCGCTCGCTCGCCGGGGACGCCGGCCGCTTCACGCCCGCAGTCGTCGTGCTTACGGAATTGGTCGTTTCGCCTATTCAACACAGATTAATCTCAGTGAAATATCAATAATTACCATCTCCAACAGTTTAGTATGTTAACATTATCGCCAAGAAATATGCAACATACCGTTTGGTGTGAGGGAGGGGGTGCGGCGCTGGTGATTCGAGTGCGAGGTGTCATCACGCTGCCAGCGCGGGCTGTACACCGCCTCGGGCGGCAGCGGGACGGGCGGCAACAGCTGGCTCGGCAGCGTTGTCAGCGCCGCATACTTGGACGAGCCCACGTACTTGCACACAGTTGGCGGCTTGAACACGTACGACCAGTCCTGTGCACATTTTAAACGTGTAAATAGACATAAACTTAACATCGAGTCCGCCGATTTGCTTTTGGTTAATGCTATTTTTACTCGAGTTTTATTAATTTCATGTAGGACGATGTCATCAGACTTCCTACAATAACAAACTTTAAAAAATCCTACGGATACATTATCAGTCCATTATATGGCAAATGACCTCGATGGGATCTGGCGGCGGCGATCCATGCGCCCTGGTCGCCTGCAGCGCGGCGTGCGTGTGCGCGAGCCCGTGGTGCGGTGTGTGCGGCAGCGCGTCGTCCGGCGGCGAAAAGCCGGGCGACGGCTGCGCGTGCGCCTCCATGGACGGCGGCGTGGGGAACATCTTGCTCAGCTCTTCGGCGCGCACCGTGCGCCCGCCGCCGCCGCCCAGCCGCTCCTCACCGCGCTCCCCGCGCGACCCGCACCGGGACTCTGGCGGCGTCGATACCTGCATCTGTACACAACATACCATTACTTATGCTATATTCGCACTATCATATCCATTTAACCCATTAAACTCCGCAGGGCATCATAAGATGCGAGACACAATTACCTTCTATTGTTATCGAGATGCGCGGGAGTCGGAAAGGTCACTAGGCAGTCAATATCAAGTCGGTGAGTTTTACACTCAGAAAAAAATTGCAAATAAGCGCTTTCTGAGACTTGCAACAGTAAGCCATTTTCATACGCTAGTTGCTGCACGAACTGTCACCAAATAAATTAACCATAGAAGAACTTGGTGCAACTGGAGACCCATAAACATGTTATCAACTGAGGAAAAATTTTACAATTATCTAATACAGCAACAGATATGATTCAAATATACAAAAAGCACAGTGACATTTAAGATATTTAAAACAAGCAACACACAAGTACAGAGCGAGGAGTAACAGACAAATAGGTAATGAAGGGTACACTCACAAGTCTTACCGTCTCATCGCCGCTGGCGGCGTCGTCGGAGTTCTCGAATATCTGGTCCAAGTCCTTCAGGGTGGGGCACAGGCCGTCCGAGGTGAACAGGTTCTTGTATTCTTTCACGTCCTCCTGGACATACGATCATACAATATTGTAAAAATATACGTTTTTGAACAGATAGATGTGAAATGTGTATTTTTTATGATTTAAAGTTTTAAATTTCATTACCATTATTGAAGTTGTAAAGGACATTGTACTACAAAAATATTCAACAAATGAAACATGTTCACGTTTGTATATAGTTATCTTACATCAAGCCGCTCCTGCTTGAGGTGGTGTCTGGGCGCGGGCAGGCGCGTGTGGTCGTGGCCGGCGTACAGGTCGGCGGGCGGCGCGCCAAGCGCTAGCTCCTCGCACAGCCGCGGCTCATTCGCTTTGAAACGCTTCACCGGGTGCTCCAACCTGGCACACAATCATTTTATCGATTCAGAAATCATAGCTATTTATATTTAACGAGTATTTGTCACATAAAAAAAACCCGATAAACTTTAAAGAAGAAGTAAAGAAACATAACGTAACACATATAGTTTATAAAATTCAATGTGGCTAATCCTATTTATTTGTATCCACAAATACAATGTAGAGTAGATACTTGACCAAACTCAATTCATGTTACGATAAAATTAGTTTGAGTAAAAAAAATAAGATTAACAAGAAAAACCGTCCAGTGGTAAAGATACTGCATAGATAAATACAAGTGTCACCAAAAATTGAACATAAAATCGCAAACTTCGACGACGTTACTGCGCGATTTGGTGCAGTGCTGTAGCGGAATAAAGATACCCAGTAACAAACCTCGAGTGTTATGTGTTCCGTGCTCCGCATATACATTCTACATAGTACACAATCAAACAACTATATTTTATAGATATACTTTACTTATGAAATACTTTACATGCTAAGGCTTTAATAAATGTGCCAAATTTCATTAATGTAGATTAAATTCATTAAATAGCTAACGAGTTGTGAAGTAATGAAGTCAAAAGTAGCCCGAAAAAGAAAAAGCCCGCGTAAATGTAATAAGTGTCCAATTGCGTTGTGAGTGTCGGATTGTATGTTGTGAGTATAATCTTATTGGGAGATGTGTCTGATAGAGTTGTCAGTCTTTGATTGAGTTGTGTAAGTCTGATTGGAAGTATTAAGTATCTATATAGGAGTTGTGAGTCTGATTGTGAGTGAAAGTGTCCGATTATGACTTGTCTGATTGAAAGTTAGGAATGTCTAATAGTGAACTGTGAGTATCAGATTGTGAAATGCGAGTCTGACAGTGAGTTGTGCGTGTCCGATTGCAAGTTGTAAGTGTCTGATTGTGAGTTGTGAATGTTATTTAAGTCTCACCAGGCATGTACGGTGGTGTAGTCGTACAGCATGTGCAGTGAGTGGTCATCCTCGAGCGGATCGAGGCGGCGCTCGGGCGCGGGCAACGCGGGCCGGCGCGCCAGCCCCGCCGCACCGCGTGGGGGCGACGCCGCGCACCCGCCACCCGCCGGGGAGTCGCCCTGTATAACGAAGAAGATATTACTCACCATTACACACTTATTATATAACATGTTTGGGTGAAGTGACACATTTTTGTTATTTACAGATTTACTTTCAATGTGATGGATGTATGTAAGCAATCGTTGGATATAATAAATTGTAACATTTTATTAACATATCATTAGATACACTTTGAAACATTTACCAGACATAATAGCAGTGGTAGACGCCTACTAGCAGTTCAAAATAACCGAGGGAAACCTCTACCTTCGGTTAGTAATGTGTGTTAAGACGTTAATGGAAATGAATGCAAGAGAATACATGTCAAGTGAATACAAGATGTAGTGTGAACGTACCTGCGTGTAAGCCTTGGCAGGAGGCGCGGAAGGCGGCGCAGGAGTGGGCGGCGCCAGTGGGTCCGGTGTCGGCGCAGGCGTGTGCAGCGTGGTGGGCACCGCCAGCGTCTGCAGACACAATCGTGTCGTGTTAATATGACACCTATGTTCAATATGTACCGTTGTAGTATATAGATGAAACTATCAAAGCTGAACCGTGAATTCATTTCTAATTGCATCAACTCTACAAAAATTAAGCCACACAATATAGAAATTTCAAAAATTAAGATTAATAACTTCGAATAAACACCTTTAAAAGTAATCTGTAATAGGTATAATTTCTTTAGCGTAATATTTATGAACCTGATATAATGCTGATCCCCTGTTCTTATTTAGCTGGCCAACCATCAGTGATAATCATGTAATTGCTCGCAACTATAACTTTGTACAATCATGTAGCTCAACTACCATTATGTCTACTGGTCAAATACGAGTAAATATATTTATTTATTCCCATGTACTTATTTCCCTGTTTTCTTATACATCTATAAATTGAGAAAATCATCGACATCGAACTTCGATTAACATATGAGCCGAGTGCCCGATGCTGCAATGACAGCTTCTCATCGCTTATCAAGCGGTACATACCTGGTGGATGGTCTGATGGTGAGGCGAGGGAGGCGGGGCGCCAGCCGAGGGGGGAGCGGAGCCGGCGGGCGCAGGGGACGCGCCCCCGCAGCTGCCCGGCGAGCAGCCGCCGCACCTGCACACGCACTGCCGTCAGACACCGCACACACACACACATACACACAGATAGTTGTTACAACTATACGTATCTTGCATTCACGAGACCGTACACAAACGTTGGCAGAGTGAACAAAACTCAACGATTGGGTACGAACATCCCGTAATGATATAATCCTCTTCTTTATGCTATGATGCCTCAATTGATGACTTCGTTACATTGATACGTTTATTGCAACTGTTGTAAACATAATAATCGGGGAGATAGATAAATTTATCTGTGTAGTGTTTAGGGTTTTAAAAATCAGTGTTGTCAAACAAAAATCCGATATGACGCTCTGTGAATGTCGCATCAAAGTAACGAACTCGCCATACCGGGTCTCACGTTCACAAACCATTCAATGGACGATTTACGAGTACAACATGTATGAATGTAACGTCATGTAATAACTTTGCTTCACTATGACATTCCGAATAATTGACAATGTATGCAACCTATCGTAGTATATACTTTCAATTGCAGGTTTTTGATCAAAGCAATCATCTGTCCTGTTCATCCAAAAGTTGTCTTGACGTCAATCTTTTGATCTTCATTTTTAGCCTGAGTTTTATCACTTAGTGAC
>DWKC01000697.1:0-11776 GCA_018249195.1 Racta chiria
CGTTAGTGACACCCCATTCTATCGTCGTTAATGTCCAAGGGCGGCGTGATCACTTACCATCAGATGACCTGTCTGCTCGATTCCCTGCTTTATAATATAAAGTCCCTGCAGGTTTATAAAAATTAAAGTAGGGTATGAAATATCGCGAAATAAACCCTCATAATTTTACTTGATTTTGACTTTATTTGGATCAGAATACGTCAGAATACACCCAGGATATATCTAGGATTGTTTACTACGCTATATCTGCGTTGTAGTTGGCACATAGATATCTATGGCTTATTAGGCCCCACGATACAAAAATAGAAATTTATAAAAGGGAACTCTTATGCCTTGTGCGGCAAATTACCTTATACAATTATTCGACAGTCTATAAAAAGCAACATGCTAATAAATTTAGATTTACATTAAAGAAGTCGCTTAATAGAAAAATGTTATTATTCTGTGACGTGATTACAAATTGTAAGTGACAAGATGACAAATAAATAAACAACTGAATTGTAATATACCTACTTAGATAGGTACTTATATCTATCATCCCCTAGTATCTATAGGTACCTATAACACGGAATGTGTATGTGTGTGTGTGTGTGATACGTAGTTCAACGTGTGCAATGTGACCCCGCAGCTCAACAGACCGCTGTGCCTAGAGGCAGATAGGCAGGTAGGACAGTCCAATCTAGTCTAGTTAAGTCTTTTAATTTCTAATTATACTTCTACATCTGACGGGCCTGTTGGTCTAGTGGTTAGTTAGTTAGTTAGTGAACCTGACTTCTGAGCCGGAGGTCGTGGGTTCGATTCCCACCCAGGACAAACTTTTCTGTGATAGCAGGAATGTTTATTCTGTGTGTCTGGGTGTAATAATATCTATTTAAGTATGTATTTAAAAATATTTATGTATGTTTATCAGTTGTCTGATTACCATAGTACAAGCTCATGCTTAGTTTGGGATCGGATGGCCGTGTGTGGGTTGTCCTAAGATATTTATTATTTATTATGTATTATCTGTCACATAAATGTCCCGACCCAGATCGAACCCGGAACCCCTCATCACTACCTACTGGGCTATAGGGTAATTCATTTCAATACGAATTGAGATTTAGTTTAACTTAGTTTTCCTTTTTATATTTCGTTATGGTGAAGCTCTCGTAGCTCGGCGCGTTGGGTCGATTCTAAGTGGAGCAGTTAGTCAGGAGTTAGCCGCTGCGGGCGCAGAGGATAGGCGGATGGATGTCCGCCTGTGGACAACATTTATTGTTAGTTTCCGTATTTCGCAGGGCACGTAGCGATGTCGGTCCCGGATGTTGTTTTTAGATATCTGTTGTTTAATCACGTTGAAGACCTTCGGGCTTAAAAACTTTCGCCTTGCATTGGCCACTAACGGCCTCTATGCGCTAGGCCTCCTCAGCTTTGAGAAGAGCGGGCCGTCAAACGATTTACGTCTCATATATCATTGTTGTAACTCAAAGGGACTTCCGTTGAAGGAAACATTGTTAATAATTTTATATGTACCCCCAGGAGGCGTTTGGGGAGGGCGGCTGGCCGCTAGAGTTCCGCGCGGCGGTCGCGAGGCTGTTGTCACAACACGCACCCAACGAAAAGGAGGCTCCGCGTTCTATAGCGCTGCGTATGTACATTATGTATATGTACTGATTTGACTGGCACTAGTAAACTTGACTGCTAAGTCGGAGGTCGTCGGTTCGATTCCGAGAGCAATTTTTTCAGTGAAGAGTAGGAATGTTTGGGTGTAAAAAGTACGTATATACATGTATTTAGGAATACATATGTATCAGTTTATCAGTTTTATTATTACCATAGTACGAGCTAGCGCTTAATTTGGCATCAGATGGCCGTGTGTGAGTTTTCTCAATTTAATTTTAATAGTATTAGAATTTTATATTATTAGAATTTTAATAATATTTTGGTTTGTATAAAGGTCGTCACTAATCTAACGGGGAATGGTATCTTGCATAGAGATTTTGTAAGGCTATAGTAAGTAGTAATCTTATCAACTACTTTAATCGGACAGTTGTGATAGTTGAGAGATGAGTGATGACTTTAACTGCCGAGTGTAACGAGTGTAGTCAGGTAAGGTATAGTAAAGTTTATCAAAATGACTTTAATTGGGGACTTGTCACGTTGGCGACATTGTTTAACTTGTAAGCGAGCATTAATACTTTTCCCCCTCTCTCATCCCAGGGCTGAGCAACACACGTCTGGACCAGACGCTCTCAGAGACGATGGTCCTGGACCTCATCGTGCTGGTGGGGCTGGTTGTGGTCAACAACCCTCAGCTTCAGGTGAGGGTTGTTTTACAATTTTGGCTGTATTGGAGCGGCTCTGAACACGGACCGAGCCCCGTGCTAGTAGACCACCGTGTCGTAAGATGATATTATCTACAATAGTGTTTATCAGTTATTTGTAGGAATCGTATTGTGATATTGAGAAGTTGCTTATGTTACAAGTATAACCTTAGTTATGGTTCAGATGGCCGTGTGTTGTTGTCCTAAGATATTTATTTATTTATTACTAAGAAAACCGTTATTTTGTTATCCACTCGTGTTTGTTCACAAGATAGCGCAAGATCAAAAAAATAGGACTATAAAAGTTTCAACACGTATATAGTGTACGGGAGAAGGTAACAAAAAAGGTTTTAAAAAATTCATAACAACATTGTTAAAATAGGCAGCAAAAGTCGTTGTTGGTAGTATTTTTAAGGAATTCGATATTTACGACAACGACAACTATACCTCTGCCACGATTCGATAATAAATTTTTACCAACAATCGTTGCGTGGCAACCGATGTCAGCTATATAATATACACTTTCGTACCTTAGCACAACTCGATATTATATGTAACCTTATATTATAAATAATTTCTTATGGAAGAAAGGTTTATGTTACTTGTCTGACTTTGGTTGCTAACAACTGTTGTTGGTAAAGACTCTTTTCGAATCGTGGCCGAGGTATAACTTGAACACATTTCTCAGTAGATCTACAAAAACAGTAATTAAAGCCAACGTCCACCCCTATGCCAATCGAGTGTGAGAACGATGATCATACGACGACGAGACAGCACTGACCACCGTGTTTACATTAACGTACGTTAAATGTTGTTAAGACCCTTTTACATGATGCGGATATTGCCAGTTGCAATCAATAATCTAAACCACGTTTAAGATGGAGATAAAATATCCATGTATTCTCATCGTCATATCCGATATTCCATACAAACTTTCATAACGTACTTCAATCCTTTCAGACATTTTTGCAATTAAAATTATTATTTCCGACGCTTCAGTCTATCACTGTACAAATTTTCATCGGTTCAGTGGTTTAGGCGTGACGGCGTAGCAGACAGACAGATCTGAAATAGTTTTGCATTTAAAATATTAGTAAGGATAAAGATCGGATTGAAGCGTTCATAGTCCGGCGGCTTGTTTCGATCATATGTGATCGAAAAGGGTTAAGCAACAGCGGGCGCGGTTGGTAAAATGATGGGTGACCGCTAGTGACAAAAAAAACATGAGCGCTTCCGTGCTTCGAAGGGCACCTAAATCAGTCCCGGTTGTTATCGTTAGATAGCAATCGTTAAGCCTGGGCATTGGGGTTGGTCACTAACCCCTCCGTCAATCAGGATTGGAAGTAGCGTGGTGGAGGCTTCATCAGTATGCGGAGAAAGACTCGTGCTCAGTAGTGGATCATTAATGGGTTGAAGTCAAGGATAAAAATGCCACCATGTAAATGGACCTTTATAAAGCAATAGTTTAGTTCCCATGCGGGCGGCGGGCGGTCGCACCTGCATTAACACGTGTCGGTGTTGCAGCTCGCTGGAGATATTAGCATATTGCAGGGCGATCGTCATTTGCCGCGATTGGCTGATGCGCTCTGTTGTGGTATGAGTGGTACGGTTCTTAATACATTCATTTCTGTCACCGACAGACAACCTACACACTACTTGTTTGTTATACCGATATTTTGACACATCCTCGTAAGCAAAACCTGTCTGCGTTTTTCACCTCTTTACTATGGCAGCTCTGGGAAACGGTGGTAGATTCCAATTATTTGACGTTCATGAATGTATTGAAAATACCAATTTTTTTTGAGTTATCGTCATATCGTACATATCATATATATATATAGATTGGCCATGGAACAAATACATCTCAAAATAATGAATTTTAGAACTATTGTCAGTTTTTGTGTGAGTCCGTGCGTTTATTCGCACACTTCCCAGAAACACTGAACCCTGATCATGATCCCTGATGTATTGTGGTAAGCTGCAATAACATTTACTACTGGAGCGAGATCATTTGGCTTCTGTAATAATTAAAGACGAACTAACAACCTAACCTATTAAAGACGAACTAACAGTGCGTCTAAACCAGTGCGTCTTAAAGCATCATACTTTGTAGTTGAGGAGATGTGGTGTATAGTTGAGGAGGTAGGGAGTGCACGAACAAAATATTAACGAAAGAGATTTCTGTTTTAGTTTTGGGTCAGGACGAAGTGTGAGAAGATTTGACAGGATTTAGCCAATAAATAGTAATAAGGCAAGATTTTTACTAAACGGTTGGAATTGTTATATTACAACATCATTATTATTATTATTTTCTGGTTATCATGAACGATACTTTTTATATTAATAATACTTTTAATACTTTTTATCTATAGAAGAAATAATTATTGTTGATCTTGTAAATGTAAATAAAATGCGCATAAAAACAGGCCGATACCATATCTGGAATTCTATGCGATAATAATAAAGTTAATAATATATACAAAAATTTCACAACCAAAAATCTACTAAGAAAGAGTACAATGGGAAAATCAAAGTTGTTTCGTTAACAAACATTTATTATTCACGTTATATAATATTGGACACCCCGGTTTGGAACTCGAATCCGGAAAACTTTTTAAAATGTTCTAATAAGGATTTTGCAGAACTTTCACGTCGATGAATCGGTCTAATTTGGCTATAAATTCAGTTACCCTTATAATACACAACAAAATGTTTACTTATTAAACGAGCCACGTCCTACGTTGACGCCATCCTGCCACGATCGCAGATGTGTGTTGGTAATAGGCTCCTTTACTTAACAAAATACGTCAAGTTCCCACGGCCGCAGGTGTTCAGTCGACGGAGTGTACCAAGGAAGTACTCCGGGCCCGTTACTGTTCCCTTTTAGCGAGGCTGACCATTACAATGAATAATTAATGTGGTCTCCTTGTATTTATAACGAATTAGGAAAACACGAACAGATGAGAACAGAGGAGTTGAATTTTTAAAGAAGATGTTTGATATCGTAATATCGTTGCCGGCCAAATTAAATGGAATTCGGCGATTACTTGAGATCTGTTGTGCTGATAAATAATAACAACAAACAGGTTCTAAAAGTTATGTAGTATTAGTTTCTTGAATACAAAAAATATATTAAACACCACCTTTAATGACAAAATTATGAACCTTATCGTAGGAGACGATCTGCGAAGGCTGGAGCGTAATCAAGACATTGTGCACTCTACCCGCCAACTGGCTGGTGTCGCGGGCTCACTCTAGCGCTCTACTACCGACATTGATGGCTCTAGCGGAAACACCCTCGGCGAGATCGGCCATAGCTGCCGAAGTTAATATGGAGGTAAGGATTCATACAAGGTCTAGTATTCACATTGAGGAAGCATTATTTTTCAAGTTTTAGTATTTCATTTTAAAACTGGAAATGTATTTTTTCTCTTTTTCTAACGTCCTTGCTTTTTTCTCTTATCGAACTAGAATTATAATTTTTCATAAATGGAAAAATATATAACAGTCGCAGTAGTTTCAATTGTTGGGTTATTAAATAACAGGTCGATAGATCTTCAGACTTTATTAAGATTATTGAGCACAATGCACACCGGCAGATAGCAGACATCAGAGGTTAACAGTAAAAAGACATATCAAGTAGCTTCTATCGTCAGTCAAATATGACATTAATCAACGACAACAATAGATAATCTAAGCCATTGTTTACAGATTATATTTAACATCAATGAAACTATAATATATTAATTTATTGCAACAGATCGTAGAAGAATTCATGGAGAGCCCAGAAGCGCAAAAGGTGAAACTCGTGCAAATTATAAAACAAGCGAAGAATAAGAAGGTTGGAAAGAAATAGTCAGCTAATTTCGATTGATGTCACTCATATGATTAGTGACCACTTGTAATAATGCAGTTAAAAGTGAATTGAAGTAATAATAGTAATGATTGAATATTATTGATAATTATTGAAGAAATAATAATAATGATGGAGACATCTTGCGATGTGATTATGAATGTATATTCAATATTCCTTACAAGTTTGATGACTTTAAATATTTTGGGATTTAATTGAATGTTGTTGGGTAAAAGCTGTGGTTTTGAAAATAATATCTTCAGCTACAATCTGTATTTCAAGTATTCCAGTCACCTGTTTAATGGAAATAAATATACAGTACCAATCATGACTTGATCGCAACGATTGAACTCGTTGTGGTGGGTGCAATATTTAAATGTTTCATGAACATTTTTTAACTACGTTACAACAAAAATAATAACTTTCTTGTAAACAATTTTATATGTAGACTTTTATAATGTTTCTTGTACGTTTCAAACCCATGGCTTGCATCTACGAATTTACTAGACTCCTTTCGTTAGGACATAAATAGTGTTTTGATATTGACAAATGCGAGGTGGATTTTTGTAAGATAAGATTGTTTTCCGTACTATGGTACACTGTCAACAATATGTCGAGTGAGGGCAGTGCAATATCTGATGCAGATATTTTTCCCCTAATCGAAACAATGACGTTCAAAGCCAGAAAAGAAGATTGGCTATGAGGGATCGTAAAAACCAAGGTTGTTGTCAGTACATCAGCAGTATTACTATAATATTATGATACATTATATTACTGTATCCACTTGGAAATTGATAGAAACGTTTTGCTGCATCACACAGGAACGTTTTCTATATTTTGTAAGAAACCTTAGATTTTAGATGTTCAGTACCATTTTGAAACGATAAATTTGCGTAAAAAGTTACTCAATAGACACATTGGTATAATCGAAGAGAGTATTGTAATTTTTTGATTGTCTAACTGTATAGTATTCGTACTCATATTAATAATATATGAATATAAAGGAATTAGATTCTATATCTTGTACTTGATATCATGAAAAATACATGTTATTTCCTTAACTCGAGTTATATCGTGATAGTGTTTGTGAAGCTACATAGAAAATCGATGACGTAATGCTATCCGGATATAATTTGAAATTTATCAGTATCATAAATTAGATGAAAATATTGTAATCCCTATCCTAATAAGATGTTTTTATGTCACTGTCGATGTTACTGTGCTAGTTGTGGACTGTACACTTTTTGATGTCGCTATACATATTTTTCTATCGATGTAGAATATACACCTATACGCTATATATCATTTGGTGAATCGAGAATTATTTCAACTGGAAAAATATTCGTATTTGCTTAGCCGCTTGTAGGCACAAATTTTGAAGTCAAATTAATAAAAAAATATCCTGGAAAAAATCCACTTGAAATAAGTCTTAAAGACCATCGCTTGTTCTCATCAGATTGTTTTAGAGTGAGTAAATTAATTTTAGATGTATGTATAACAATTGTATTGACTGATGTGGTGTCCAAAGTAAATTTAAAAATGTAGACGGTGTTGTTTTAGCACTTGTTTATTTTGAGTTAATCTTTCTTACTATAACGTGACATTAAAAAATCGGTGTGCTAGGTGTGTGCCTTGGAGTACACCTCATGTTTGGTATCGAGAGGAAGGTAAATTAATTTAAGTATTAAAATATAGGAACGCTGTGATAACGAAAAAATAGGGAATTAATTCGTCGAACAATGTTTTATACTTAAATAAATAAAATTGTCAGGGAAAAGTGTTGATGCACACAGTCGAATGCTTTAGTCACGTCAAGAAACCTCTATTTTTATATTTATTTCCAATTTTGTATTTTCGTTTTGTGATAAATTTCTTATTACTAAACTGTGATTTTTATATTTTGTTAGTTATACTGCCACATATTTAACGTATATTTTATTAAATTTAGTTAGTTTGGTTTAGCAGAGTCGTTCAATGTATTACATCTGTGATTTCTTTTGTTTAGCGTCGTAACTTTCGCGTCTAACTTTCATTGTGTATTTGTAAGCAACAAATAAATATTTGTGTAACAATCACGCTGGTTTTTCATTTTCAACTGTATTGTAATTGCGAACCTGTTTTAAAATGGGGCCCACCCGCTAGGTACTATATAAGTGTATATAAGTAGTAGTGTTAGTTGCACTGATACATCAAAGATCAGAAGGAACTCACTGAAAATATTATCGTGCCAAAACAAACACAGCATTCCATTTCTTAACCGGCATTAGTGCATATCTCCGAAATCAAGCAAAACAGTTTAATTTTACAGGAACAGATGTTAAATGCTAAAAAAAATATGTCGTCCATTGATGGGGTGTAAATTTAATATTCATTCAGCACAAGGGGTTCAATTATGTACTTAAGAGACCGAAGTGGAATGGATGTCGCGCTTTGATCAGACAAATTTACGTCGCGGGCTTAAGTGCTGCGCGAGTTATGGCCTCGTGCGGCGTATACAGGGTGCTACCAGTGGAGAGCTTCGGAATATGATACTTGTGTAGTGATGCTGCCAGCAATGCAAGGTGACCCGACCCGGGTTCGGTTTCCGACAAGGATTCCTAGTGCTTATAGTCTTCTAACCTATAGTAATGCCTGCTTGCAAAGTGGGACCCGCGTTCGATTTACAGTAACAGGGAATTCTAGTGTGTTCGTATGAATTGACTAAAATGTCACCTGTTTTTTTTTTTTACTTTTTACATAAAATAAATTAGTGCTTGACTTCGGTGCCGCCTGATAGTAGGCGGCGTTATAAGTTTGGATGGTAAAGCGCAATAATTTAATGTAGGAGAATCAAATACACTTGTCTTAAAGACACCTACATATACTTGAGCTGAAATACTAACAATCAATAATATTAAATGCAACCTCCCTGTATAATAAGGTGAGGAAGATGTGTGCTTGAGGGCGAATATGGAATGGCGTCTCCAATATTTATATAGATTTATGGTCTGTTAAGTATGTCTGTCTGTGTTGTTACTAGACTAGTTGCATGCCTGATGCCACGCTGCATTACATTAATACAGTATTGTTAAGGAACTCTTTTATTTTTACTGTAATATGCCACTGAGGTTACTAGATATAGGTATGATGTAACAGTTAAATAGCCTACTATTTACTTCAAAAGTAATTGATCATATTCTAGGTATTGTAGTGTTCTAGTTTTTTTATTTATTATTTATTTTACTATCAATGGACAGAATTGATTTTAATTAGAAGAAGAGGTCACCTATTCGTTTTTCCAAGCGTCTCTATAAAATACATTACGATCATCTCACTGCAAAAGGCATCAGAGAAAATCATTTAACCAAAAGAGATCTTTGGTTGATAATAATAACAATGTTGTTTCTTTACTGCCTTAATCTTTAAATAGGTTCGAGTTAGATACAAAATAGAAAACGAGGATTATTACAACAAAATTATAAATGGAGTTTAAACGGAAAAAACATTAAAACAAGTCTTGATTTAATCGTATTTCAGTTCGTAGCTAAATTGTTTTTATACAAACAATTATTTTTATATCAAAACGTGATCCAGGCATTGCTTCGACCACTTACCATATGCTAATATGGTCACGATCGTTTCTTTAGTATTTGCCTCTCGTTGATCGGTAGCATAAGTCCGAAGCGTAGATGTAAAATGGTTTCTCCCTATTTATCTTTAATTATCTTCTCACTGAGTACACTGAGGATTGCTTCGAAAGAAATCGTAAAAATATAGGTGTTAAGTATGCTACAATGCCCTTCCGTATTGGCGGTATCTCTCCGTGAAGGCTAACCTCGTACTTGATTTGATCGCCATGTTCCGGCTGGGGCTTGAACATGGGGGTTCTATCTTGCCCGACAACACATCGCATGCGTTTGGTGTTTCTAATGAGGAGATATGCGGGACGGCGAACAGTGCGGATTTCTATAAAAAAACATCATCCGACTACTTCTAAAACCTATCCGATTGTGTTCGATAAAATAATTGATCCCCCCGCTTGCAATTTCGTGAAGCGGGCCCACTTACTTCTTGGTTGGCAACCTTGGTTTTGCCATAGGCTCGTTTGCCTGCTTAGAACTAAATAAAACTCGGAGTATTTATTGTAGGTAGGAAGGTACTTGTTACGGATGCTTTCGCCCTTCGGAATTCTGTCTTCATATAATTTTAAAATATCACTAACGATTCTACTGTAAACTGAGTGTTAACAAATTATGCACACATCACTTACTCGGAAAAAGGACGATGGAACATTTTGGGCGGACGCGACAGAAAACGCGAATAATGTGCGCGATGACGCGGAAAAATGTTTCCGATTGTGCCGCGCGTCTCGGAACCGATGGCTTTCCCTTCAGCATTTTGTCGACCTTATGGCCGAGTTGCGTTGCGAGTGGCCCCGCATGCGAAGCTTTTGGTCTCGGGTTCGAACCCGACCGGAGCAGATACCCATTGGATGCGACACATGAATGTTTATATTTTAGTCATGGTCTTAAGTCCATAGGTCCTTTATAAACTTTTATGAGTTTCTTATGAGCTTAGCTTTTACTTATTGTGTCTTATGTATGTCTTTATAATATAAGCATGTAAGTATATGTCGGCAGGCTACTACACGTTAGCATATAAATCAATTATGTCACGCTAAGGCCTCCGACATAGTTTACGAACTTATCTAACGATAAAAATTGTGTCCGTCAAGTGGATACCACGGCTTAACGTATCTAAACACGGAGTCGATGATCCTACGAGCGGCCTCCCATAGATACGCGTGGTTGGAACTTGCGCGCCTGCTGTAGCTTAGCCCTCACGTAGAATCGAACATTTCGCCGTGCTACGAATGCTTCTACTGAAGCTATTTCTTACTTAGTTACTCTTTCATCAATCAATGTTTAAGTACCTGTTTAATTTGAACAGATTCGTCGAGACAGTGCGTCAGACACTGGCCTATTTGAGATCTTCAAGGATATGTTCAGAGTCGTGCACAACAGTGAATGCCCATAAGTCAAACTGTCAGGCGCCCGTGACGCACTGTATGACATTTGTGAGGAAATAAGATATGGTCAAGCATAACATGAAATGATCAATTTTACAATCTGGCCACGACATCAACATTCGTAAGGCCTTAACTGTCGATAGGGATCGCTCGCTCTTGGCTCGTTGGCTCACGAGTTGGCACGATCGTCGAGTGACGGACGGCCTTGGGCTTGATGCCTTGATCGCTTTATGCAGTACATACATCATTGAGGTCATTTATGCGTGGAAATATTCAAGTGAGAACTACATTATTTGGAGCTATATTAAATTTGGGTATTATAGAATTCTAGGCTCAGAACCTACGACTTTCTTGGGGCAGAAAGAGAGCCTTTCCTACTGCGGGCCTGTGGCATTTTGTCCATTACGCCCACCTTACTTACGCCACTGGACGTACATTAGTACGTATTGTATTGTATTGTATTAACAATATATTTTATTTCATACATGGACAAAAAAGTTTTCCGCCTTTTACTAACAAACACGATACCTATTTAAAAACAAATTTAAAGATTCAGTTTCAGTTCAGTTTCAAAAGGTCTATATTTTCAATAAAAATAATGCATTATACAAT
>DWKC01000698.1:0-11776 GCA_018249195.1 Racta chiria
ATAAAACTCGGATACAGTAATATCGGCATATTAAATACCACTTACTGAAAATAGATTAAAAAATATATTTTTTAAATAGTTCACTGTTGGAAGTCCAATATTTGAGTTAATGAAGTGGTGGGTTAGTTGGTAACAGTTTTAAGAATAGTCTTTGTATTTATAACATGGATACAAAATTATAGACTGTTCCTACTGAGAACAGTGAAAAAAAAAATTCTTTACGAAAAAAAATTTTTAGGCTTTCTCTAATTGGAGTCTTGTTTGAATAAAATAATTATACGGGTAATGATCTTCTTAAAAGTATACCCAAAAAATATTTCTCTCTGTAATATCTACGGCACAAATTCTATAAAAGCGTTATATTCAGAAGCCATGTAACAGTCTACTGCAAGAAATGATATAAGCAGAAATTATCTACATTTTGAACAAATTTGATAACGATTAGCAACACGTGAATAACTAATTAGTAATGATAGCCATAGATATAATATGAGACGAAGTACGAAGTAACGACGAGCTACGAAGTAATCCTACTCACAAAAAAAAATCATAGGTACCTTAGTCATTCGACATTTCTATGTTAGTGGCGTATAGTTTGCATTTAATTTCCAAATAGCATCCTTCACCAAGATCTTCCGTCTCGTTAGTGATACATTCAAGGCAGATTCAAATAGGAAAACTGAGGAAAATATAGTACAATATTAACCTATACAGCATTGAGGAAAGTCTAGAATTGAAGGTGACTTTGGGAGACTGAAGCAAAGTTATTGTGAAGAAACGATAAAAGCAAAATGAGCTGAAATGAAGCACATATAAAAAAGATATAAGGGTGCTTACCACTGCTACTAATCTCCCACGCACCGTGATGCCAACCATAGGCGCGAACCTGATTGTCACACCAGGTTCCACCACAAGCTCAGCCTCCCGTTCTATCAGCAAGTCGTCACGCAGAAGGTATGGACTGCCTTCAGTACGCCACACCGTCCGCCCTACCAACACTCCACCCGACAACTCGGTCAGATCCGATGTCTTGTTCAGCAAGTACGGGTCCTTATCACTCCTCACCTGGCCATCACTACCACAAACAAAACACAACACTAGCACCACCGTCCTCCACTTATATTTCGTATCGCTGAACTGACTATGCCGCTTTTGCACCCCCATTGTTATAAACACCTTACAGAGGTAACGTGAAGAAGTTACAAAAACTCATTTCACTTTTACTAACGATCCTCTGTACTTTTAACACCTATCCAAACATCGTACAGGTAGGTTCCTCCTTCGCTGTTTTATCACACAACACATTTTTTGTTACTTCCCTTAATTATATATCAGTACTAACAAAAGGTACTTAATTTACTTAAACTAAACGAATAAGAATTTATAAAAATAACATAACAAAGGTGGGGCAGAATAAATTAAGCGCAAACGCGCGCCACCGCGCGACCGTTGGACGAAGTTGTTTGGCCGGTTTGGTGCGTGCGTAAAGTTTTCTCCTGCCCTCCCACCTCGTACCTCATCATACCTATTTGTTTCAAATCAAAAGCCTCCGCCCCTCTATTGAACTCCAAACCATTCATTCATGCTTCCTCTACCTTTCACTTCGTTCGTGTTTTCCACGAGCATAGGTTAAATGCTCGCGGTGATTTCATTCGATTCGGTTAGAAACTTTGAAATCATTCAATAGTTCCGGTCGTTTCGGGGCACAGCCGTACAGTTGAATGCTATTAACTCTACTCTGTGGGACACTTAACGAGTTAGAACTGGCGCACACTTATCAATCTGAAATCAGAATGACACCATCTCAACTGGGCAGTTAACTAGAATCTATCTAGTGATTGTCAAAATGCGGTAAATTAGCGGTGAATTTGATATAATACGAAAAACGTTTGTAATACTTGCACAAGATTCCACACAAATTAGTTTAATTTAATCATCATCTGAAGAAGTTTGACAATGTTTTAAAGTTAAAGTGCTCATAGCCTGGCAGTTTGTGCCGTTCGTAAGTGTAAACGCAAAAATTATACAACAGCGGGCGCGGTCAATAGAAGAATGGGTGACCGCTAAGGAAAAAAAATCAATGATCAAGATTGACAGCAATAAGTATTGTATTATTAATAGTCTGTTCTATATAATTACTCGAAGTCCAATAATTATATAGAACATTTAATAGATAGAGATAGAGAATATTTAGACGTATCATTGGTCAAATACTAACTTAATTTTTTTATTAATTCGATACCCTGTAATCATAATGCGTAACATTTTTCTAGCATCACTTTTGGTTTTGTTCATTTTCACTCAATTTTGTATCATTGGAACACAGAATTCCGAAATAATATTCTGGGGATTGAAAGAATGAAGTTAGACGCCGTCGAATTTGACATAAATTCTTTTAACTTAATGTTGCCAATGTTACAGATCACCTCTTCAGCCTTCAATAATAGTTAGACTTTAATCGTCGTATGAAATTCACGTACTCAAAAACGGAAACTTAGGTCAATCGTAACGTGTCACACCTTTTTATAAGCTTGTGAACGCAGGTGAGGCAGTTGTGATTCGTTTCACAATCATTGTGTGCCAACCGTTAATCTACTCTTACACTGACCTAAAAGGTACTGATCAAAAAGTATTGTTGAATGAAAATGTAAACTATCGTGAACCCACGCAATATAGAGAGAATATCTTATCTCTGTGATCCATGCGTGAACCCATGTTTGCAATTAAATTAATGATTGATTAATTAATAAGTAACTTTTAAAAATAATGTTACCACATTAGTGATATTTAAAATTATATTCGAATCTTAGCGATTTTTAACCAACTTCAAAAAAGGAGAGGGTTAACTCGAATATCAAGTCTGACTTAGATGAATCAAACGCCATCAAATCAATTTTGTTCAACACGATCCCGTGTCTTGAAAATTTAAAAGTGTTTTACTTTTCAAGATTTCCAAAAATGAAGTTATGGGTGGTAAATAAGTATTTACTTAGAAGAGTGTATTAAAACAATATTATAATAGACCAATACCTTTTTGTAGTCCCATAAGGAATGAAAAATAAACTTTTTAAATAATTATTTCTATATTTAAAACATAGTTAAATCAACAAAGGTAAAATAATTACAAAGTATTGAATACAACATTTTTCAATAAGGTTTACGCCTATAGAATATTTTTATTTTTACCAAACATAACCAAGCTAGTTGAATTATTTTGTAATGTCATCCTGGCAACACTTTTGATCCATTCGCCATTCGCCTTTGGGCTTTTGATGTCATTTACACAATTCATTCGTTCAATTCGTTTGCTCTTTCTTTAGCACCTTCACTCGTCAACATTATTGATCCGTTTTTCGTTTTGAGTAACAAAATAATTAAATACCTATATTATATTTTGTTTTGAAAGAAATAATTCTAGTCCAAATACAAATACTCATCTACTGCCAAGACACGTAAGTGTCCACAATATTTTTGGTTATTACAATGCGTTGTCGAACGGTTGGCGTGGCATCGTCAAGCCATGGCGACATCTTGTATTTCATTGTATTTATCTATTTATGTTTTGTGACCCAGTGATGTTTGGTTTTAGATCTGAAAATATATCACAATGAGTTCGGGAGGCACACGAGTGTACGTCGGTGGTCTAGTGGAGGGCATAAAGAAGGAGGATTTAGAGAGGGAATTTGACAAATACGGCAAATTGAACTCAGTTTGGGTCGCACTGAATCCCCCCGGTTTCGCGTTTATCGAGTTCGAAAACATGCAGGAGGCAGAGGATGCGTGTAGCGCGATGAACGGTTTCGAAATGTTAGGCGCGACATTGAAAGTAGAACTGTCTAGAAAGCGAGACGGACCGCGTCGGGGCGGGAACTTCCGCGGCGGGCGAGGCGGCGGCGGCGGCGGCGGTGGCTACCGTGGCCGAGGGGGCTCCTTCGGGGGCAACAACAGATTCAATTCGTTCGGAGGTGGCGGCGGCCGGCCGTACAACCGCAACGGCCAGAGCAACGGGTACTCCGGCAACGGCGGCGGCAACTTCAGATCCCGATCACCCCTCTCGCGATTTTAATTTAATTCTAGTTTTAAGTTAGGTTTAGTGTAATCGTAATCTGAAGCCTCCTCGTGGTAAATTCAATATCTGCTAATACTGGGGGCGAATGCTGGGATGAGTTCAGTCGTGTGATATCCCTTGGAGATAGAGGTAATGTAACAATATCTTCAGTTGTATTTTAAATTCTAAGGTTTTTTTTTATTATCCCTGCAGCAAATGTGTTACCATGTTTTTAGTATTGGCAGTTCATTAGAAAACATATACAGCACTGTTTAAATTATTGGCATAACAACTATTTTTGCAATGTGGAATTACATAACCTAGAAAATATATCCCTATGTTGTGTGACATCTGACACTGGGCATAGCACTTGCTTTTGTTGGGTATACTAAAGGAAACAACTTTTCTATTTATCAATCTTAATACAATTTATCCCAGGCCTACAGCCACTGTTCGCTTGGCACAAAATAAATTTATTCTAAATAAAAATCAATTAGCCTCGAAACTAATAAATTGACGTACATGACAAACAGAATAGATTGAAGTACAAGTAGCCTACTTGGTAGTGAATCAATGAAGTAACGTCCTTTATTCAATGCCTGGACAGGTCTTTATCTTTATGACAGATAGATGGTTGTTTCTGGTTTGTGGGTGTTATCTTGTCTGTGCCTGCGACACATAATCCCAGTGCTAAATTATGAGTGTGTTAGTATTTCTAAATATTCATAACATTATACTGTAGGGACAGACAATTATAGAAAAAAATAGTACCTACTTTCCACTATAAATTTTTGATACTCTAGATAAAATATTTGCTGTACATGACTCTCCACAGTCCAAATTTTTTTCTATGAAAACTTGGTAAAACACTTGTAGTAGAGAATATGATTGCATTTATTCATGTAATATTTTTAAGCCCTAACCAATGTATACTTATTTTTTACGTAAGAATGTATGAAGCATTGCAACTCCAGAACAACTATGTATAGAAATTATTTTATAATAGTCTGTGAGTTTTATGCGGTATACTTAATTGTGTACTAATCCAACTCGAGACACATTTTACCAGTAAATGTCATAAACCAGAGTATGTTAAATAGTTTTGCAGTGTTTATTGTTAGAGTAGAAGAAAAGCCATTAGTAGATGGAGGGAGGGTAAATTATCATTTTCAGTAAAGATTCTGCTAATTTACAAATGCTTCAATACTGCACTTTTAGGATGCCTCCACTTTAACATTACTTAATTTATTTTTTCTTGTCTAATTCTGATTTGAAATTCGGTGATTTCCTCAAAATTACAAATAAAACCAGGATAGACAATTGTCACAGTGATACTTGAAACTCAATGGAGTCTTACACAAATCAGTTTGTAATTTAGCAGAAATGGCCCCTGAAGACTTGTAACAGAAATATGTCCAAAGTGTGGATGACGTGGGATTAAGAGTTAATTTAAAAGTGGTCAAATGTTTGCTCCTATTAAATCCAATCTGCAATTTTATTTTATCTTCATCATTCTGTAGGTTGGTAGCAAAAAGGTGAAGGGAGGTAAGAGAGTTACATTAACAGAAAGTAGATAATAGATGGATTTATGTGTGAGTAAGATGTATGGCAGAGGCCAATACAGCTAGCTCTCCTTGCTATTTTATTCAGTTGACCGAATATCGACGGATAGTTGTTCTGGGCAGTGCTTCAACTAATAAAATCAGTGTTTTTCATCAAGATCATACATTTACAATTCTTGCTCCATCCCAGAGGTTTTTAAACCATATCACATTTTAAATGTCAGGTCTTTCCTATTTCACGTCCCTCTCATACTATCTCTTTCATGTATACTGGTAGGTAGTGACCCTGCCTGCAAAGAAAGTGTTCTCATGTCATGGATGTTCTGTGTATGAGTGTGTTAGCATTTTTATAATATGTAAGTTTTTATAATATTAAAACATACATCAAGTATCTCTTTATAAGCCAGTCTGATCCAATTGTCTCATCCTATTTTAGCTAACATACTTTAATCATGTTTCAATCAAATTCTTTGAATATGCAACAATTTTATCAATATATTAAACGCAAAGGCAATCTGTATGGTCGATTGTTAGATTAATTTACACTGATCATATAATAAAGCTGTTTTTGAGTCTATAAAGCCATTTTAAAAATATTTATTGCCCAATTATAATATCTTAATTATATTTTCAACACACTTGCTTGTAGTGGTTTTTTCATAGTTTTTAGCGACTCCCATTTATTACATACGCGTGCTTTTTATTTTTCTATAGCACGAGTGCTTTATAATGTAATGTAACCCAATGTACCCAAGGTAAATTCGTACAACATTGTAAATTATGTGTGTCCACATAATTTTCGATTTAATTAGTTTTAATGTTGGCTGTTGACGATTTCCTCCGTGTTTTATCTATCACCTGTCAATGGGAGGGAATTTTCCATCAATAGTTGTTACAATTTACGTCATTATGCTTTATCAAAAATATCAACTTGAAATTATGATAATATGTATTGAATTTAACTAAAAAAATCGAAGTTCTTAAAGTGTTTTATGTCTTTTGTACATTACGCATGCCGTCGTATACTTGTATGTTGTGTCATAAATGTATAAAGTTCTCATGTCAGCGAATTTAGAATAATTCTTATGAGAATATAGAACTTTAACGTAAAAAACCTAATTTTTTTCCTCGCAAGTGTGTTGAATAATGTTGTATAGCACTTATGTGCATTGTTAATTCAATACTCGACTTTCTTATCGCGCTTGCCTACGGCTTGCGCTGACAATTCTTCACTTTATAATGACCTACGTAGCTTACTCTTATCACTATGTAGTGATAAACAATTTTTTAAATCAATATATAGATCCCATCTATTTTAATTATATGACAATGTGGTCATTTCCATTCAGTGCCGGATTAACCCTTATTGCTCAATCTTAATAAACCTGATCTTAGATCTCACCAGAAACAGCACAAAAAATATTTGCAGACACATGCTGGTTTTTAAGTAAATACCTCAATACCATAGTCGTAAATACCATAAATACCTGCTTCCACTCATCTATTCTGTTCCTTATACATATTCAAAAGTATGTAATGAGAATTATTTTGGATAGACGGGCCCTTCATGTGGTTTCTTTAAGGGCTTCAATTAGTTTTTATCTGGCACTGATTTGCCATACAGGTTATGCCCTGACTTAGGCTTAAGTCCTGTAGTAATTGCTAATGCATTCAAGTTTTTTTTTTTTAATAGCTTCTATATAACCGAAAATGAGCATACATTTGTATGCCTGTTAGCACAAGTATGATTATTTTATTGTCTGTACGAATGTTTGGAATATCTGGGTGTTATCATAGCAGTGCAATCATTAATTGGCATAAATACTTGCATCCATATTGAGGTCACAATGTTTTTGTTTCAGCTCCTTGGTATATTTTATCTCGAGTCAGCTGTGGCGTCGGGAGCAACAAGAACAATGAATTTGGACATTTAACATTATACCTTAGCACCCTTGGACTACAATTACCTTAAATATAATAAAAAAAAAGAAAACGATTATTCCGACTCACGCATTTTATTTGATCAATATGATTGTTAATTATTATTACACTTAATTATTAGATTTAATTAGTCTATGACGGGCTGCTTAGACATGCCATAAGGAGTTCCATTTTATTCAAGAAGTTTTTGCCTTCCATTCTCTCTAATTTGATCTCCTTGAAGGCACCACCTAGGTTTTCCCATTTCTTGTCTTGAACCAATTCACTGGCAAAGAAGTCTTTCCTCGGAGATTGAGCAATGAACACTTGCATACCGAGAGATGGTTCACATCTTATTGCTATCATTCTGTCACCTGGAAAAACAAATTTATAAACAATACAGTTATTCAATTTAATCTATTTGATTTTTTAAAATATAGCCTATCGTATAACAGTGCCTCGCATTTTCTTTTTTGTTATGACAATATTTACAGTCCTACCTAGCTATAAGACGAAAATTTTATTTAAATAATTGTTAACCTAATAAATAGGTACACATGCATTTGGCATACATATTTGAGGAATACAGAGGTGTACAGGTGATAATAAAAATTAGTTACATTTTCAATATTTCATGAGTCACAAGGAAAAATATTACAAAAAATTGTGAATTATGTGCAACTTAAAGAATTTGAAGCCTCTAAAGCGAGTCTGAAGACGAAATAAATGATTTGTGTTTAATTTTATGATGGATGAAGATGCGCGCCTGATCATAACAATGGCATATTCATAAAACGAAGGCAATAAAAAGTTATAGGTATTCAGTAAATAGTTATCATTATTTAAATGAATGACGTTGTGTTTAACTTTGCTAGGTGTTGCTTACATAATTAAAAACACGTGTTTTATGCTCCCAATATGTAACGAAACTATTTAAATGAAAATGAATCGCCAAATGCGTTGCTAAGCGCAAATCTCGAAAAAGGTTTAGGTCAAAGTTTAGGTTTGAAAATAGGTTTGAAAGTGTAGAAAAAAACATTCTTAACGTAACTGATGGCTTTTAGGAGATCAACCAAACTATAATATATATCGAATTGCCCTCATAGCAAAATTTATGTATAGGTAGTCATGACCATTCATTTTTTTTAATTTGGATGATTTAATATTTTGTCGCAAAGCAACGTCGGCCAGAACAATGTTATAATTTTATACAAAACATCTACAACTAATAAAATGAAAATATAAACGTAGTAATAAATCAAATACCTACACATCACTGGTTATAACTCAAAAACTACTGGTCAGATGGCGCTCAAATTTAAATGTCACCAAAAGACAAGCACTAGCTGTTCAGTAAAAATAGTAATCATCAAAATCACACACTAAGTTAAATAATCAAGCATAAAAAATAGTCTGATTGAGAATTTACTTTTTTTGATGTCTTAAAAATGAAACAATGTAACCGTTATGTTATCAATTACGAATTGTAAACATGTAAGGCGTTCGGCTAATAACGAATGGATGTAAAGTGCGCAAAGTAAAAGAGAGTTAAAAAAGGGAAGGAAAATTTGGTGCTGATTTATTGGACGTCGTGTTGGACTAAAAAAATGAAGACTACAGATATTTCAATATAAGAGTATTTTAGAGGGAACTATGCCTCCCTGTGGTGATAAATGTATGCCGGTATAAGCTAAAAGTGCGCTGTCTTTAATTATGTGACCACCACTATATGAACATCAAGACCGGTGCCCTCCGAAACACATAAAATTATTTCCACTAGCGGCCAAAAACTTTCATTGCATCTGGTAATTATACTGTGATAATCATTTAAGTATGGTATCTACCATTGGGCGAAGCCAATAAACAGGAAGAAGCGTTGCCCAGTGGTTCGACAGGACCAGAGCCCATGTGGGAGCTACTGGCCAGTAGTTGCCAGCCCATGCATCTGCCCACCGCCTGCACAGCTGTCATCTGGTGTTGGTATATCTGACAAAAGAATTTTCAGTATCAAATAATAAATATCGCTGGACAATTTACATCAAAGTGTCGTCAAAGAGAGTGTCAAAGCGAAAAACAATAATTAAGAATACTAATTGTATGTGATTGTGTGTATGAATAGGTGGTATGGTGATTATTTACCACTAGTTGTGCCATGAGATTTTACTCGTGTTAATTTGAGGAAAAAGTGCCCGCCTCGTTGATCGAATTATGGCAAGCGCGACTGCCGTTTTGTTGCGGAGTTATTTTAAAACTATGATATCTTCTGAGATATTAATTGAAATCAAGTGATGTCAAGGGCAATTTTCTTCAAAAATAAATACTCGTGATGAATAACGTATTTATTTGGATAATGATTTATACCATATCTATAAAATTACACGGAGCTGTACAGCAATCGCACGACAAACGTGTACCCAATAGACTACACTCATGGCCCTACGAACCAATCGCGTGAAGGGACATCACGCGTGATAACAATCCAACCATTAAGGGTGTGGTCACACCTCGTACGGCCATAATACCTGGCAATAGATAAGGTCCCTGAGCTCCTGCAGCTCGTAGGAGAGGTGTCTCACGCGGCCGTCGCGGCAGATGCACTTCAGAGTCTTCTCGCCCACGTGGACTACCAGCGAAGTTCGACATACTGCATCGTATCTGCAATTAAATTTTAGTTTAAATTTATTTCTTTATTGTTATACCTGTCAATATGCTCAGAAAGGGCGGACTTAATGCCTATACATATATACAATTTTAAATACATACTTATATATTTTTACCAACCCAGACACAGAACAAACATTCCTGCTCATTACAGAAAAGTTTGATATGGGTGAGAATCTAAACCACGGCCTCCAGCTTAGCTTAGCGGCCTCCAGCTTAGCAGTATACGAACCAATAGACAGTCATGTCTAATTATGTTCATAATATGGTGGTTAGTAATTTTATACTAACGTGATTTTGTTATTATTGTGGTGTTTTACTTTTATCCACTGAAGCTGCTGAAACCGCAAGCTGAATAAAAAGTTGTACACAGCTAGTTGAACATTTTGAGGTTATGTTAAGGTGTAAAAACGGACTGTACAGCAAATTGAACGTTTGAGGTTGTGTCAAGATGAAAAAACCGCTATAATAAATTTTTTTCTCCGTACAGTTTGCGTCATAAAACGCCGGAGCGGTGAAGCGAGTATTTTACTCTCTCTCTCCCACTCACAGGCCTTATGGGCGGGCATAGTGATGCGCATTATTGTTGTCGATAAGCGTTATCGATAGTGTATTTAGTTTTGTCATTATGTGGGTGGGTGAGTGCTGGTATATTGGTGCTAACAGGTAAAATATTATTATGAATAAATTCAGCCGTTTTGGTACAAAAGAAAGAAGTAGCCATTGTGTCACTAAAGAAATTCAGAGAATGAATGCGCAAAAACTCTTATTTTAATTTACTTTTATTTGAAAAGGGCGTTGCGCGCAACATCCTCACCGCCCTAGTCAGCTTAACTTTTATGCCCCAAACTGCACGGAGACAAAAATTATACTGAGTGTGATACATACCCATAAGCCATTATGTTGATTTTAACGCAGGACTGCGTGGGGCTGTTTAGAGCGTTCCAGTGAGACACTATAAGCGGATCCTTAACCTGTAGGAGAACAAATAAATTATTAATACTGGCAATATGTCTTAGATAGAGATACAGATTTGTCCTTAATTATCTAAATACCTTCTAAAAAGCGATGCAGATTACAGAGCCATCTTCAGCTTTGCTAGCCAAAGAGAAGATTTTTCATTAATTTATGAACTCATAATGTTTTCTGTCAATTCTATTTTTATTGGCGAAATAAATGTTTTTTAAAATTCTTTCTGAATAGCGAGCAAACATTCGACTTGAAATCTTCTGATGAGTCTCGCGTTACGTTGGATTATGTCTGTAAAGCTATCATTATAATCACAACACATAACTGTCCTAAAATGGGCCTCAGGTCTACTCTATGTGACGGGTACAGGCCATAGTCCACCACGCCGCCCACGTGGTAACAATCAAGGATTGCAACTTTTTAAATTTTTCTTTTATTAATATATCAACAAAATTCTACAGTAATACTTAATCTATTTTTTGCTGAACTGTAATCCAGTTTGTCAGCGTCACATGCTTTGGAGAACTGGACTGCAGGTTCCTCACGATGTTTTTTTTTCATCGAAGCAAGTGATAAACCATCATTTACAATACGCAATCATGTTGAAATTTTACTG
>DWKC01000699.1:0-11774 GCA_018249195.1 Racta chiria
CGTACGTTTACCGTGAGAAAGGACTTAAATTTTAATCCAAAAAAAGGTTTGAAGGGGTTTGACATAGACTTAAAGATATTTAATAAAATTCGTCCTTATCGAAAATCAAACTGCAAAACTTTTTATCAATGTACATTAATAAATAAATACATATTTTATAAAGCGTTTTATGGTTCCGCAGAATATTCGAATCCCTGTACTTTGTCATGGATAATACATATATATTTTGGTAGGAAAGTGGTAGAAAAATAAATCATTCCCATGCTACCAGTAGGCAAGGTATCTATCTCTGTACAATTTTTTATCGAAATGTGTAAAATTTTTCGACGCTACCTCTTTTTTTATATAATATTTGATGAATTATTGACATCTATATATATTGTAGCGTCGTAACATATATTTCCTTCTTTCTTTCTTCTTTAAAATTAGTAGTTTAGGTATGAAAGCTAAACGGACAAACAAACAGAGTTACTTTCGCATTTATAGCATTAATATGGATAAATCACACTAGCCGGTAAGTAGAAATCCTTGTCTATTAACTAAAGCTAATTAATCATAGTTATCTAGCGATAGCAATCGGCTTCGATAATTCTCGGTTGTCTGTTATGTCACGTTACGTCACCTTGTAATGTGACAGGCGAGCTTATTTACTTGTCACACTGCAAGCGATAGGCGATGAGCGCTGAAATAGTTTTTGAATTTATGACTAGGGAAAAGTTGTTTCAAGTTAAGCTATATGCTATACAACTATATCAATAAATATATATATTTATGTAAGTAATTTTCATTATGACTGTCAGTTGGTCTAGTGGTAAGTAAACCTGACTTCTATATATAAACTACACTGCAATTTCATGAAGGAAAATAAACTTAAATTTAAAATATAATATAATTACATTTTTTTTAAATATATCATCTAAAAAACCTAAAATTGGGACATTGTACCAAGAACGCTGGCAGAATTAAAAGTATATATGTATATTAGTTGTCGGATAAACATAGTATAAGCTAACACTTAGTTTGAGGTCAAATGTGTGCCCCTAAGATATTTATTTATTATTTTCAGGATTCTAAGTATACTAAGAAAAAAAAATTATTTAACGCCGCGTGAATTGATGAATGATACACTTGTGAGATTATTCCTTAATACCTACCTACTATTAGTAGATACTCCAGTAAATACGTAACTATATATAATTTATTTGACATTGGCATTGATGAAGACAAAATATTTGCAAGCCATAATTAAATTTTGCGTAGAAGGTCATTCGATACTAATGAATGAACTTACTTTTAGATAGTGTAAGACTATTTTGTCCCGGTTAGCAACGACTCCGTGGCGCAACGGTAGCGCGTCTGACTCCAGATCAGAAGGTTGCGTGTTCAAATCACGTCGGGGTCAAGTGTTAAATTTTTGTTATTTTTTAGAACACTCTTTCGATAAAATATTGTTGCTGTATTGATGTATTTATAGCCCGGTTTATTTTTGTGTGATGGTAAGTGACGTAGTTAGAGATTTGTAGAAAATAATGAATGCGGTATTACAATAAATAGAAAACTGTATAATGTAAACAGGTTCCCGAAAACCACATCATTTGTAAAAAAAATATAGAAGTACAGGGTATTTTTAGGTCGAGGATATTTTTCGAAAAAATGTGAAACCGTAAAACTTACGAAAATCTTGAAATCACAGCTGCCATCTGTTTTTGTTTATGTATCTATACATACTGTCTAAGCAACTCAGAATTATTCTGATTGATTTGAGTGAAGGTATTGGATTTAGTTATATTATTTTACACTAGGTGCCGACCGAGCAAAACTCCGTTTTGCCAGATACATATCTAACATTACGAGCATTATGACATTAGTATGGCAAGATTATTAGACATGAATTATATCGCAATTAGAGAGGTAATGTCTGAGCAGCGGAAGTGACGTCATAAATCAATCAATGGCCATTGTTATTGAATCAATGCGTAACAGGATTGCTACATTGTGGTTGAATCGTATTGTGGAAACGTAGGCTCAGTTATTAATGAGAGATTCATTATCCACAACCAATCCACTGGAGAAGCATGGTCGAGTATACTTTCGTCGAGTATTCTTCCCTAAGAAGGGAAGACCGATGCTAATTTACTGACCACTGATGAATTATTTTTCATATTTGACCCACTATTGGGTTCAGTAGTTCCAAAAATGAAAATATGCAGATAATCTGTTTCACTGTCACCATCTGACGTGTGACAGCTTCATCCTCACGTCATGTTCAGATATGTCATTTGTGGAACGAACTTCCTTCTGCTAATGTCGAAATGTGATGCCAATGCTTAGAGATGACATTGATTACTTCATCAGGTGACCTGGTGACCTGCTCAAGACAAAACTCAATAGACGAAACCCATGCAAGTAGTCGTCAGACCATTTCAGAAGCCTTCGAGTACCTTCGGGTGGAATAAAAACTGCCGATTCTTGGCCTGGTCACAAACCAATACATCAATTCGCATTGAAGTAGCGTGGTGGAGTATACTATAAACCTCCTCAGTTTTACTCAGTTCCTACTCACTTAGCTGACCCAGCCAACTTACTGTTAACGGATTGTGGTACTGCATGCATCTGCAAGCGCTGGGGAGAAGGGGACGGGAAGCAGTACAACGCTGAAACAACCGGGAGTGACAGAGACAACAATAGACCTCATTTGGTTCCTTCAACAGCATCCGTTGGTGTATCTAGACCAACATCATACCGCTTTCCCTAAAAAACGGGGAGTACTATGACTGAGTGAAAGAGATATTGTCGAGTTCAGAAAAAGGGCTATTACTAGTAGGCGGGCACGGATTGCCCCAACGCCATGCAAGAGTCGGGATTAAATGGGTGCTACAGAGACCAGAGTCAGAGAAAGGACCTGATGCCATAACCTCCCTTGTTCAGCAGATTGCACCACGAACAGGAGATCATAGCTTGGACACAGACATGCTTAGTCCCATTTGGTCGTCAGCGCTTCAGGATAAGAAAAAAATTTAAAATAAAAAAATAAAAATAAAAAAATCTCACTGTTTGAAGTAATAAATTACGCTTAAAAATTATAAAAAAAATTAAATGAAAAAATATGGTTTTGACCCCGACGTGATTTGAACACGCAACCTTCTGATCTGGAGTCAGACGCGCTACCGTTGCGCCACGGAGTCATTGGGTGCACAGACAAAATTATCCATCAATACTAGTAATATATATACTACGATAGCGTTATCAGAGTCACCAATCTATATCGCACAAATAACTGTTCAATCCAATCAAATAGTCTGATTAAAAATAAAGAAATATTGACATATTATGATTGATTATACATATAATTTAGATTATTTAATATGAATTATTATTCGAGTGGCTGTTGGGCTAGTGATTAGTGAACTAAGCTAAGCTGGAGGTCGTGGGTTCGATTCCCAACCAGGAGAATCTTTTCTGTGATAAACAGGAATGTTTGTTCTGTGTCTGGGTGTAACAAAAATATAATGTATATATCTATGTATTTTAGAAAATGAAAATGTTTTATAGTTATCTGATCACCACAGCACAAGCGGCTTAATTTGGGGTCAGGTGGCCGTGTGTGATTTGTCTCAAGATATTTTTTTAATATACTGGTTGACTCGGCTAACTTTAAGCGCTATAATAAGCGGACAGATTTTATTTTTTGTTTAGCTTATTACTCATCAAAGTAATCCTTATCCAATTAAATACTTTAATTACATTATGCAAAAAGCTGTGAACGTTGTGTATAAAGACATTCTGTAGCATATTTATTATCAGCATTGCACCCGTGCGAAGCCGGGGAGGGTCGCTAGTTAAATTATGTATGCTACTGTTATGTTTTTTCAGATTTCTAAACCAACTGTTCATTTTGTAGGCACACATAACCCTAACAAAAACGGATCCGATAATATCAAAAATGTTGAAAAAATTAAATATAAATAAATATTCAATCATTACGTTTTTAGGGTTTCGTAATAAATTCTGACCCTTTATAGTTTCAGTAGCTCAGACCGTCCGTCCGTAGTCTCCGTCATATGTTACTGTTCAAGAGATAGAGCTCTGTGACAGACGGACAAACAGCTTAAAGTGATTAGAGTATCATTGACATAGTTTGGTACGGAATCTATGAACTGCGTCCATTCCATATTGATAGCAAAATGGCTATCGCGACAACAATAGCGCGAATCTAGAAATCGTATTTAAATATTTATTCGAATATTACAACGAAACGTATGCGCAAAATGGAAGCGATGTCCCGGTCGATCTCGTTTACAAGTGACGACTGCGGCGACGACTAGTTGTCGTGTCGCATTGAACAGTAACATTTTTTGATACCAGCTTCATAGCCAAGTGTTCTTGCCTAAACACATTATTAGCATTATCAGCCATTGGTGTGTTTGTTATGGGATGATGTGGTCGTCTGCTCGTTCTTGGGCAATTTTCATAAATATTTTTTTAAAGCAATTTTACATTTATAAGTTGAACCTAAACGCTTTTACAATTTTAATATGCATTATAGTTTTGCCAACTGTTTTTTTTTATTTTTATTGTGATATCTTAAATCGCTGGACAGGTTTAGATTTTTTTTATGTAATCTTAGACAGACTCATCGTGATATTTAACAAACATACAGACGATTATTGAAGCAAGGTCTGGATAGTCAGGTAAGTTAAATACTCTTCAACCATGGATACTTATCCATACTGATACTTATCCTAGGATCAGTATGGAGGCTATTTTTTATCTGAAGTCCATGGAGGGTCATGTCCGAAAAGACACAAAAAACTTAGCGTGATCAGTAAATATTTTGTGAAAAGCTTCTTAATTTTTTTTTATTGGAAGCTCCCATCGGTGTCTCAGTTGACAAACAACAAAAATAAATATCAGAACTATTTTAACTCGTGCATATTTATATTATTTAATCTTGTTTCTTCCTACGTTTATAAAGCTTCGGTGAGAGAGATGAAACCTTGGTATACAACCTAGTTTAACCTAGTTCCTTATTCAGCAGGATGCACAGCAAGCTGGGTAGATTGACCTGACCTTAAGCTTATAAACCTAAATAAAGAATAAAGTTGACATTAATGCTTCACAACCTTTCTTATACCGAAATGACGTCGCATCGTCTAAAAAGCTCGTAACGTCTCGGCAATTTTTGATATTAAAATCTTCAATAATACCTAATGGATGTCTCCGAGATCGGCTGAAGTGCCCGTATTGAGTGCACCCTTCACAATTCATTTTTTAATACCCCCCTTTGTATTCAAGTCTTTTGTCTCATTTGAGTACTTGATGCCTGTCCTCCCTGTAGTGTCATAATTATGTAATTTTTCAGAACGAAATTGATATTGCAAGGTCTTGTTCAATGGTTATACTTTGTTGAAAGATGTTGATTTGTTCGATGTTTGTTGTTAGGTCTGGAGATAATAGTGTCTGACTAGCTGAGCCCGCGACTCCGATCGTGCGAATTTTGTATAGACGGAATTCTTAAAATTGTCATATTTGTTTTATCTATCTGAGCACCGATTTCAATAAAAAATAAGGGTCTATCCAAGCTTAGCACAATATAGCCGTTTCTGAGAATAGGGCGAACAAATGCACAGACAAACAGACAAAAATTTAAAAAATGGTAGTTTTGGGTTCTATTCCTTGCTACAAACCTATAGGGGCCCTATAAGTTTCTTCCACATATCTTCTATGTACAGACATGAATCAACTAGAGATTTATTATATGTATGATGATACGAGTATCTACTCGTATATATAATAAGGTATGTTTATATCAAGCCTATATATCTTATGATATGCTGAGATGTTTTTAAAGATGTTTCTTATGACGATAAACATTTCTAGGAAACGGAATGTTCGAATACATTTAATTTCGTTATGTAAATAACGTGCGTAATGTATTTGAAAACACCGCTGAATAAAAGCCCTACAGTAGTCAGTGAGCATGTTTGCGAAGTGCGGGGGTCCGAGGTTAGATTCTCGAGAATTTACGTTCGAAACTTCCTAGGGTATGACATTAGAGCTTTGGTCATTTCATTTGAGGATAAGAAAACTATTTATATAATTGAAGATATTTCTACAAATATTATGCCTATTTTATTTTATATACTATTTTTGTAATAGTATATATTCATTATTTTGATTCTGGTTGCTTCAGCGATGTACTGCTTCCCTTCTTTCTTTGTCTTTCCTTCTGTCTTTGTAAATGCGCTGCGGGTTTTCCTATCTGGCAGACAACGCGTTAGTGATACCCCAGCTTGGCGTTATTAATGCCCATTGGCGGCGGTGATGCCTTACCATCAGGTTATCCGTCTGCTTGTTTGCCTGCGTACAATATAAAATAAAAATATTTATAATAATGACAAAAAAAATATTAGTCAAATACAAATGGACCAATTTTGGATAAGACTACTGGTACCATTACCCCCATAAATGATCCCATAAAGAACAACCAGGTCCCTAATAGGGAAGAGCCTACATCACTATTCATTACGACACCATAAACAACGGGCCCCATTATTAGAAAATAAAGAACCACTTTATTGGGAAGCCGAGCCGAATCCAATATGATGGTCGTAAACAAATTATTCGTAAAACCAGTACTTTGTCGTCAACCCTCGAATGCGGCTATAAAAATATACGCCAAAACATCCCCACACGCCAAAAATGTCCGACCGTAATAAAGAAACGCGATAAACTGGGCAAAAAAATGGTCGACATGAATTCATTGGTATGACATTTGGGGTTTCGCCGAATGGTCACGGTTATAGCTCAGATATTTTCCTCTAGACATATTTCCTGCTTATAGTTTTATGGCATCGGCCCCCATCTTTTATTGGTGGCCCGGAATCTTGTCAATCCTATTACGTTTGGCAGTTTGCGACTCCGAACGCATTTTAGGGTTATGCGAAATTTTGAATACCGAATTTTTTCTGACTTTAATTACTAGGCAATGAATATATATTATAGTATAAACATATTATATTCAATATATTACATAATTTGCATATTTGTAAATATAATATTTTTTTATCATTTAAAACAAAACCGATTGGAAATGTCATCGACAAGTAATGAAATAAGAACATGAACGTGGATGATGAGCCGTGGATCCGTCGATCATGTCAATTTAATACGCATTTTTTAAGGTTAACTCTAAAAGTTCTCGTTAGATATCGCTCAAATTGATTACAATGCATTTGAGTGATCATTGCCGTTTCATACGCATTGATTCAGCTCAGGTTATCCTGAGTACCAAAAGTACCGTTTACCAGGCCTCTGCCTGATAAGTTTTACTAAGATAAGGTAAGGTTTGGTAAAGATTACGGATAACGGATACATACGGATTATAAGGAGTACGAATTTAAAATCTTGAAAGACGAAGTGATCAATATGCTTATAAAATTTCATTCCACTCAGTAAAAAGCACCAAAATCTACTACAAGATAATATTTACTTTAAACTTCCAACGTTTGTGAAGGTAGGCCGTACACAAGCGACAAATCCTCGATTTATCCGGCCGTTTCTATGCGCGGTGCAGTTAGACCGACCGATATGTTTTGTCGCTCCGGTTCGTGGTCACGAGGCTCTCGGACACGCGGCACAGGGAGCTACGAACGATCTTGCAGGTGATAGGTAACATGCCTTACCTTAATATCTTACCATAACTTGATTGATATTACCTTGATTACTGATTATAAGGATAACTATTGCAGTAGTCTTCCTTAGCTGCTATGGAGCTAATGCCGCATCTATTTTAAAATTCATATTGGGCGAAAACATTATTAATTTAAGGTTTAATAAAGTTTATATTTATCCAATTAATTAACCTTTACTTTTATTTAAACTAAATTGTATTTTTGTTATATATTATTTTGTTTAATTAAATAAAGTCTAGGAAGATAATTTAAGGATATTCTACAGACAATATATCTTAAAATACGCTTGTAATATGGCCTCGTCCTTTTATAGCCTCGCTTCTGAACACAGATATTTCCTAATAGCCCAGGATGTCTAGAGTAAACTCACCACGCTTCTCGAATGCTTATTAGTCCCCGTAGATCTCTGCGGATCTACCAACTTATAAACGTCCACCTTTGCTTAGTTATGGATTTTTAGTTCTTGTATAAACTTATATGTTTTCATAATAGGTAGGACAATAATCACCATTCAAAACTTTAAGCTCAAAAATAATCCAAATAGTATAAGAGGGTGTATCCTACACAACCCTAAGTTGTCCCACAATACGTCCCAATCTGCGAAAACAATATTGCTTAGTCACTTTTGAACGCGTCTTTGCCTTCCAACTTCTCTCTCCATCTGAGTTTCTCTCTTTTCTCTGACTTTCGGTCTAAAACGTTACCGATGTAATGTAATTGGGTTGGTCGGGTTGGATATTTGGATGAGTTATAAAAGTAATGTCACATCCAAGGCAGTTGGTTCGTTGCAGCGCGCCGGGCGTGCGGTTCCCCGAAATTTAGATGTCACGAGTGCGACGCTTTCTGCTAATGTGCGCCGTACGCAATAGTTGTTTGTTACTGACTGGATGCGGTGGACAAGATTGAAGATAGCGCACGAATGTACGGTCTTCCGTGCCTGTGTGCCCGGTAATGGCTTTAGTGTTTAAATCTTCCGCTTGGATTCTAAATGCCTAATTGTTCGGTTAGATTTGGTCTGGTTGATCCAGGGTTTTGGAATTTGATTGCATTTGAATCCTAAGTGGTACTTGGTTAGTTAATTAAAGTTAGGAGCATTAGATGATAGAGTTGGTATAATGAACTAATGTTTTAACATGAACATGAGTATTTCAAATGATCTGCTTATAACAATATGTTAAGTATCTTCTGTTCAAAGTTACTTATCAGCTAACATCTCAGGTCCTACGTAGTTAAGATCATTCGTATCATTTCTGGTCTCTTCCATTTAAAGTGATTAAATTTAACTTCCAACTAGATTACTTATTGATATATTGACTTTGATATTGGTTCCTGTAAAAAAAAATCGAACTTTGCTCTATCGACTTTGATATTAGAACCTCTAAAAGGTAACCTACTTGTTCCCTATTTGCCACACATTTTTCAAACTAAGGACCGTACAATATTTCGTCAAAGTTTCCCTTCAAATAAGCCCAATTTCAAGACAAACTACTAATCAAAAGAGCAAGTTTATAATCAAATGAAACTCTATGATTGCGCTAGTACGAGTACATCACACATCGCAAACGAACGTATAGAATCAGATGATTAATACTATCGCATTACAAAATGGGGTGCGCAATTACAAATTCCGATGCCGAATTCATCATAGGGCGCCGTCACACGGAATCACCGCACGTAGCCGCGACAAAGCTTACAAATGACGTGTGATCAACCAGCCACACTTGTTATTCAATAACCGCCTTTGCCTACATGTATCAATTTATCACGGATTCAATAAAGGTGAAACTATATATCAGAGTTATAGAGCCTAGTTGCCATGTTTCGTAGAATTGCAAACGACCTTGAACATTAGACAAATTTCGCCCTAAACTCTAGATTAGCAGAGATGGAAATAGATTGCGGTTTACACGTGATCATAAGGCATTTTGGACAGAAGAAGAAGACTGCATATTGACGTCATCCGAAAGGGGCCCGCAGTCGAATGCAAAATGGTTGAACCATGGATTTGGCATATGTTATAGGGTAACTATTGCTGGGACACACGGTTGGATATTGGCCGTGAATAGAAAAGTTGCTTAGAAAATAGTCAAGAAATTTTATCTAGAACGTAAAAACTCAATGATAACAGATCCATTGTCTAGGAGCAGCATGAGCGTGGATCATTGGTTTGGATTCAAGACTAGATGGGATGCAGGATGTAGGTAATGAAAGATGTATGGTAATATAAGGTGTAACAAAATAAGGTATAAGGGAGAAAACGAGGAGAACTGGCTCTCAAGCTTCCAGCCGGAACAAGACGAATCGTTTGGCAAGAGGGTGCTAGCTAGCCAGACAGACTTCACAAAAAGACAATAATCCTTCCACAACCTTCCTACCCCCAAGCATGTGACTTCTGTAACGCCTCTGTCTTTTATGACGCCCTGGTCTGCCTTGGCGCTTGGGGTTGGTATTCTAAGCCACCCTAATACGGCACAATACTAATCAACCATTATGTATCAGCTACATAAAAAGGAGGGTGTACTGCAAGCACTATCCATCGAAATTTCCATCTCAAACTAAATTGAGTTAATATACATTACGGCGATCGTATCAGTATGTAGAAAGAAAACCTCTCCCTAACCCCTCTGGTTCTTGAGGTATCCCCAAAACGGTGATCACAAGTGTTTACATCTTCACTTCATTCACTTAATATTAGCTACCTCCCACAATGCTCTCACTCCTCTTTCACGCTTGGCTACCATAGTGACCATGTTTCTTGTCTATTTATTTATTTATTTATTCTTCATTGAACCTTACAAATGTAATGGAACAAATGGCGGACTTAATGCTAAAAGCCTTAGGGCATTGGGAGAACGAAGAAGGCGGTAGCAATTTAAACATACAGGATTTTACTAAAATAAAAAGTAAAACTTATTTTTATTATTTATCATCTGTATCAAAATTAAAGGTTTAACAAATAAAATAACATTGTAAAACGTGGTATATGTTAATTATTCGTCTTCACACGGTTACTTGAATCTTCAAGTCATCCTTGTTATCTAACAAGGTATCTCGATATGTTCAATACATCCTAAACAGCCGTGTGTCACACACTAATCTATATGTCTTAGCCGATTCGGACAGCTGTATTTCATATCGGAACTGGCAACATGAAACTAATTGCAGGGGCGTTCAGAGCGACATCCAGTCTAGGTGGAGGTTTGTCGCTGGACTGTGATTGTTTTGTTTACATGTCTGTTCGTGAATCCCATATCGTCATGTAACATTGAATCTTAGAGATGAATAGAAAAAGATAGGAAAGAGAAAGAAGATGCAGAAAAGATTAAAGAATAATAAATATATATTTGTCAAAGAACCCCTACAAAAATTATACATACAACGCCAAGTTAAGCTTAAAAACAACTATAGCTAGATATAATATTATATACCTCATATGTACCTATATATTTTTTGTACTACATGAACTCGGAAACGAAAGAAAGAAAGAAAAAGGTGTATTTCGTCACCGTAGCAAATTATTACAACGTTATAGTACCTGCACCAGTTGGGAATCGAGGCTCATCCCGGGCCCTTCAGGGAATACGTAAAACCATCAGTACCGGTTTAAATCAAGTCAAAAATTACATTTCGACATGATTATAAGCGCGTTACATACAAACATAATCTGGCCAGGAATCGAACCTTAACCCTCACGTATCACGGTCAGCGTATACCGATTTAATATTGTGTCCTCAAATGGATTTGTTCCGTAGAAATCAAAAATTAAAAAAAGGTATTTATAATAGGGATTTGTGAGAAATACCGTATCGGGCACCCAGCTGTGGGAGTATTGGGGGATGCCGCTGAAAATTGACATTTAGGGATCCGCCGAAATATTCGCTGTCATAAAAACCCTTTGAAGTTAATCTTACTATAAATCTGAAAGTTTCTGTAGTTGGATGGATGGATATTTGTTACTCTTTTACGCAAAAACTACTCAACGGATATGAAATAAAATTTGGCACAAAGATTGATTAGTCTGGAATCACACGTAAGGTACTTTTTATCACCACACCAGGCAAAGTCGGGCGCTCGGGCGCA